>CAKNYM010045364.1:6387-18583 GCA_932195095.1 Andricus curvator
GGGAAATTAGGGGAGGGGAAGTGACGAGAAATAAGGAAAGTGAAAGTGTGGAAGTAGGGGAAATGAGGGGAGTGAAGTAAGGGAAGTGAGGCGAAATCAAGGGAATGAAGTGCGTGTAGATGATGAGAAGTGAGGGAAAATAAGGGGAATAAGAAGCAATGATGATGGGAGGGCTGTAGGGAAATGAGGGGTGGTGAAATTAGGGAAGGGTGTGTAGAAAAAGTAAGGGAAAGTGAGGGGAAGGATATTAGGGTAGGGAAAGTAGGGAAAGTGAGAAGAGTGAAGCGAAGGTCGGGAAAGTAGTTGAAATAAGGGAAGGGAAATCAGGAGAAATTAGTGGAAAGGAGGGTACGTACGAGAAGTTGTAAGAAATGAGGGGAGGGGGAGTTTCATTTAAAGAATTTTAAAATGCAGTTTGAAGGACTTAAAAAATTAAAAGTTGGAAGCATTTGAAATCGACAATAAAAAACATGTGAATATAAATTATAATGATTTTTAAAATTGAACTGTACATTAAGGTCTACATTAAATCTAAAACTTGAAAGTTTAAAATTTGAAATTGTTTAATTAAGAAAAAGAACAATTACCTAATATTTAGAAGTATTTGACTGTTTATTTAAAATCAGTAATTAATAATAATTATAGATCAAATATTCAAAACTAAACTTTGAGCGTCACAATTTTAATTGTTTTATTTGAAAAAATTTTATTTTGTTAGTAAAATTGTTGAATTTTGATGTATAAATAAATATTGAACACTTATTATTCCTAGAGAAAATTCGAGTAAGTTGAAGATCTATTTAGAAGTTTTGAAAGGATTCAAAATTAATTTAAAATTTGAAATGATTTCAAATAATTTAATCGAATTGTGTGCGTAGGCCGACAAAATTCGGCTATTCGTACCGAAATTTTGGCGAAAATAGTCCACGGCCTAATTTAAAACAAAATATAGATTTTTGCAGATTTCGAACAAAAAATTTAGAAGGTTTTTTTACAATTGTGAAAGGCTTAAAAAAAATAAAAAACATTTTTTTAAGATTCCTAGGAATTAAAAAAAGGAATCAATTAATTCAAAATTAAAAAGATTTGAAAAATTTTCAAAAATGAATCTGGTTGATTTGAAGGAAATATTTTTAATTTTTCAGGATTTAAAAAAAAAATTGTAAAAATTGTGGGAAACATTCGAATCATTTTATAAGATTTTTAGAAGGTCTGAACAATTTTCAGAAATAATTTAAAATTTAAAAAAATGTAAAATGATTTATAAACTTTTTAAAATAAACATAAATTAACTTCTAATTTAGGAAGTGTTCAGTTTATAAAAAATGTAATTGTTCAATTTTTAATGTTTCTAGCTTAAAATTTTGTTACGGATTTTAAAGAAAATCTTATATGTTTTGAGAACGTTGCATATGATTTACAGAAGTTTCCTTACTATAGCGAGAAAATTCCAGTAAATTCAATATGAATGACACAATTTTTTCCCCTTACTTACAGTTATTTAAAATTGGCTCGCGTGTGTAATCAAAATTAAATTTTATACTGAAAATTTAACTATTTCATGTTTGTTTGAACATCAATCTTCTTCAGTTGAAAATTCGACTATTTGTTTGAAAATTTCTGTATTTTGTTCTAACTTTGTCTTTTATGGTAGAATATTAATCATCTTGGTAGAAAATTAATCTTTTTGGTTGAAAATTGATTTTGTTTGATTGAAAACAAGTTTTTTTTTTAATTGAAAATTAATTTTTTTTAAATTGAAAATTAATTTTTTCAACTAAAAATTTTACCTTTTTTTTACTGTTTCGTTGAAAATTTATTTTATTTGCTTAAAAACTGTCTTCTCTAACTGAAAATGAAACTATTGTATTTTTGTTAAAAATTTGTCTCTTTAGTTGAAAATTCATCTGTTTTGTTATAAATTTATCTATTTTTGGTAGAAAATTAACCTTTCTGGTTGAAAATTCATGTATTTTGTTAAAAATTATTCTTTTTTGGTACAAAATTAATCTTTTTGTTTGAAAATTAATTTCTTTGATTGAAAATTAGTTTTTTTTTAAATTGAAAATTAATTTTTTAACTAAAAATGTTACTAAATTTTTTGTCGAATTTTTTTGTTTGATAGGCATTTCAACTTGATGGTAGAAAATTAATATGTTTGGTTGAAAATTGAACTATTTCGTTAAAAATGTATTTTATTTGCTTAAAACCTGACTTCTCTTACTGAAAATTAAACTATTGTATTTTTTGTTGAAAATTGGTCTTTTTAGTTGAAAAATTTTTTTTTTGTACCAAATTAACCTTTTTGGTTGAAAATTCAACTATTAGGATGAAAATTCCATTAAAAATTTTAATGTTTGGTTGAAAATTCATGTGCTTTGTTGAAAATTATTCTTTTTGGGTAGAAAATTAATCTTTTTGGTTGAAAAGTAATTTCTTTGATTTTTTTTTAATTGACAATTAATTTTTTTAACTAAAAATTTTACCAAATTTGCTGTCGATTTTTTTTTTGATAGGCATTTAGACTTTTAGGTAAAAAATTAATTTGTTTGATTTAAAATGTAATTATTTCGTTGAAAATGTATTTTATTTGCTTAAAAACTGACTTCTCTAACTGAAAATTTAACTATTGTATTTTTTGTTGAAAATTTGTCTTTTTAGTTGAAAATTCATCTATTTTGTTGAAAATTTATCTTTTTTTGTTAGAAAATTAACCTTTTTGGTTGAAAATTTAATTATTAGGTTGAAAATTCCATTAAAAATTAAAATATTTTTTGAAAATTCATTTTACTAAATTTGTTGTTGAATTTTTTTTGATAGACATTTAATCTTTTTTGGTAGAAAATTAATTTGTTTGATTGAAAATTAACTATTTCGCTGAAAATGTATTTTATTTGCTTAAAAACTGACTTCTTTAACTGAAAATTGAGCTATTGTATTTTTTGTTGAAAATTGATATTTTTTGGTAGAAAATTAACATTTTTGGTTGAAAATTCAATGATTAAGTTGAAAATTCCATTAAAAATTTTAATATTTGGTTGAAAATTTATGTATTTTGTTAAAAATTATCCTTTTTTGGTAGAAAATTAATCTTTTTGGTTGAAAATTAATCTTTTTTATTAAAAATTAATTTCTTTGGTAGAAAATTAGTTTTTTTTTATTAAAAAATTAATTTTTTTAACTAAAAATTTTACTAAATTTGTTGTCGAATTTTTGTTGATAGACATTTAATCTTTTTTTGTAGAAAATTAATCTTTTTGGTTGGAAATTAATTTCATTGATTGAAAATTAGTTTTTTTTTTAAATTGAAAATTAATTTTTCAACTAAAAGTTTTGCTAAATTTTTCGTCGATTTTTTTTTGTTGATAGGCATTTAATCTGTTTGGTAGAAAATTAAGCTTTTTGGTTGAAAATTCAATTACTAGTTTGAAAATTCCATTAAAAATTAAAATAGTGGTTGAAAATTCATGTATTTTGTTAAAAATTATTGTTTGGTAGGAAAATAATCATTTTGGTTAAAATTTAATTTAATTGGTTGACAATTAGTTTTCTTTTATAAAAAATTATTTTAACTAAAAATTTAACTATTCCATTTTTTTTTTGAAATTTTTTGTATGGACCTTTACATCTTTTTCGTTGAAAATTCGTCTGTTTGGTTAAAAATTTAACTATTTTGTTGAAAATTCGTTTTTTTTTGTTGAAAATAAATTTTTTCACTAAAAATGTAGCCATTTCAATTTGTCTAGAAAATTGATCTTTTGTAGTTGAAAATTCATTTATTTCATTGAAAACTCTTATTTTTTTAGTCGGAAATTCAATTATTTTGGTAGAAAATTGCATATTTTTGGGTTGTAAATTCAAATTTTTTTTTTCAAGAATTCCTCTTTATGACTTAAATTCTCAATATTTTGGATGAGATTTTTTTCTTTATTGATTGAAAAATCTTTCTTGGTTCAAAATTCAACTCTTGTTGAAAATTCGTGTTTTTTGGTTTAACATAACAGTTTTTTTATTGAAAATTAAAATATTTTTTGGTTTTTGTTAGTTTTATTATATAATATAAACCGTGAAAAATGTTAAATTAAATACAAATTAAATCAATTAATTAATTAATAATAATAATTAATTAATTAATAAATTATTAAATTGAATACGTACCGTTGGTCAATTTTTGTCCAAAAAAGGTTCTTTTTCCCCATTGTGCGACGTTTCGATTAGCTAGATTAATTTGGCCAATGAATGATAAATTTAAATTAACAAAAAGAAAAAAGCTTGATTGAAATTCCGCGTTGATTAACAATTAAATAATATCGCAGAGTGAAGATTGTTATCAGGCTACACGAATCTTGGAAGAAACTAGGATGCGTGTACAATTTAATAAGATATTGACGATTAGGTCAGAAGTGTTGATGCCCTGGTGAAAACATTTCTCTGAACTTTTGCAATATTCAAGAAAGCCTTTAGCCTAGATAAATCTAGATATTTCTAGAGACAAATTTTTATAAAAAAAAAAATTTTTCTCATCCACATATCATGAAAACCTTGGGGGGGGGGCCTGTTAGGGATCTGTTACGATTGGGGTGGGGTAATACAAAAAGGGCCGTTTTCCATCAAAAATTTTGGCTTTAAAATCAAATTTTTCTTATTCTTTGAATATTTCAAAATTTAAAAAAATAACTTTATTGCTAAAATTTGCATTAATCCTCACCTAGAAAACCTGGAATTGTTGAGGGAATTTTTATATACCTGGAAAAAGGTGGAAAATTAGTTTTTTAAATTGAAAATTAATTTTTTTAACTAAAAATTTAACCAAATTTTTTATCGAATTTTTTTTTATAGGAAATTAATTTGTTTGGTTGAAAATGTGAGTATTTCGTTGAAAATGTGGACTTCTTTACCTGAAAATTAAACTATTGTATTTTTTGTTGAAAATTTATCCTTTTTTGGTAGAAAATTCAATTATTATAAAACTTTTTATAATATTTTTTATTATTATTATTATAAAACTGAAAATTGTTGAAAGTCTAGATAAATCTAATATTTTTTACAATATTTTTTAATTTTAAAAAGCTTCATATTACTGTTTTTAACTATTTCGTTAAAAATTATTTTTTGCTGGATTGTAAATTAATTTTTTTAACTGAAAATTCAACTTTTGATTGAAAATTTATCTTTCTTTAGTTGAAAATTCATCTATTTTGTAGAACATTCGTCTTTTTTGATAGAAAATTAATCTTATTGATTCAAAATTATTATTTTTCCACTGAAAATTTAACTATTCAATTTTTGGTTGAAGATTTATGTCTTTTTGGCAGAAAATTCATGTATTTTGGTAAAAATTCGTCTTTTGGTCGAAAATTAATTTTCTTTGTTGAAAATTCATGTTTTTGGTATAAAATTCAACTATTTCAGTAGAAGACTTACAATTTTAATTGGAAATTTATGTCTTTGTTTTGGTTCAATATTGGTTCAATATTCCATCACTGTAGTTGAAAATTCATCTCTTTCTTTAAAAATTAATATTTTTAACTGAAAATTTAACTAATCCAGTTGAATATTCCATAATTTTAGTCGAAAATTCGTCTCTTTGGTTGAAAACTATTTTTTTAACTGAAAATTTAACTATTCAATTTTGGTTGAAACTTTATGTTTTTTACTTGAAATAATATTTGTAAACTTAGTTGAAAATTTATCACTTTGTTGGCAAATTTAACTATCTTGTTGAAAATTCGTTTTTTTTGTTGATAATTAATTCTTTTTCACTGCAAATTTTAGTATTGCATTTTTGGTTTAAAATTTATCTTTTTTAGTTGAAAACTCATCCCTTTCGTGGAAATTAATTCTTTAATTGAAAATCTAACTATTCAATTTTTGCTTGAATGTCTTTTTTACTAGAAAATTGATGTATTTCCGTGAAAATTCGACTTTTTTTTTGTTGAAGATTCATCATTTTATTAAAAAATTTATCACTTTGTTTAAAAATGTAACTATTTTTTTGAAAATTAGTTTTTTTTTTGGTTGAAAATTAGTTTTTTTTGGTGGAAGTTTTTTTTTCAAAATGTAACCACTATTCTAAATGAATATTCCATTATTTTAGTTAAAAATTCTTAAAACATTCATTTTTTTTAACTGAAAATTTAACTATTCAATTTTTGGTTGAAGATTTGTCTTTTTTACTAGAAAATTGATGTATTTCCGTGAAAATTCGTCTTTTTGGATTGAAGATTCATCATTTTAGTTAAAAATTTATCACTTTGTTTAAAAATGAAAATTAGTTATTTTTCCGCTGAAAATTAGTTTTTTTTTGGTTGATTTCTTTTAAATGTAACTACTATTCCAAATGAATATTCCATAATTTTAGTTAAAAATTCTTTACACGTTAATTTTATTAAGTGAAAATTTAACTAATATAACTATAATATTTAAAATTTAAATAATTAAATTTTCAGTTAAAAAAAGTCAATTCAAAATAAAAAAATGAATTTTCAACCAAATTGTTGAATTTTCAACCAAAAATAGAATAATTAAATTTTCAGTTAAAATAATTATTCACAAAAAAAGAAGGACTTGCATGTTGGTGGCGGAAGTGAGAACGAGTTTAGTGACAGGTGGAGAGAGAATTTTACGGAATTTGTGTGGAAGGTGTGAGTGGAGTGTGAGGGTGGAAGCCGAGGAGGTGAGTAGGGTTGTGTGGGGTGAATTGGGGAGATAAAAAGTGAGTTTCAGCGTGGGTGGGAGGTGGTATCTAGCTGGATAGGGAAAGTGAGGTTAGGTTGGCAAGTAATCGGGGGAGTTCGTGGTCAGGAGTCGTGGGCTTTCGAGGGTTCAAGGGTGGTTCTCGAAAAGTTAGGGGATGCTAAGGGAGAGAAAGGGGTGTCTGCAGGGACTGAGGAATTGAAAAAAAAGGGGGAAAAAAGGAAAATTTGGCGGCGAAAGACGCCAACATTTTGCAGAGACATCTGTCGGTTGCGGCAGGTACTGCATGGATAGATCCCATTTACCGGCGGTAGAGCGGGAGGTGGGCAGCGAGAGTACTGGCAGTGCTGGTAGTGAAACCGACGGGGAGGGAATTTTCCACAAGCCACGACGGCCAACAACGCGTCGCCCGGTGTCGAGCGGTGCGTCGGGGAAAGGGAGAAATCGGGACGGTGGCAACGAAGGAAGCGACAAGGTAAGGGAGAGAGCGTCAAGCGCAAGCGACGGGGAGGATCTCTTGAAAAGGAAGAGAGACAGCCAAGAGAGTCCGGAGAAAAGCGAGGTCGAGAGCCCGTTTAAAAAAAGCGGGATAACACCGAGGTCACCCCCCAAAAAAATGGAGGGGATGTTGGAAAAGGAGGCTCTCGGGATGTTGTTAGGCGAGATCAGGGGGCTGAGGGAGGACGTAAGGGGGACCAAGGAGCAGATGGAAGGTATGAGGGAAGACCTGCGAATCAGAGATGAGAAATGGGAAAAGGAGGTGAAAGAGCTGAGAGAGAGAGTAGATGGGTTAGAGAGGGAAAGAAAAGAAAAAGAAGTTAAAATAAAACAGATGGAAGAGGAGATTAGGGCGTGGAAAGAAAGGACGGAAAAAAGGCTTGAGAAGGTGGAGGGCAGGACGGAAATGGAAATAGGAGTCGGGGGTAGCGGGGGCGAGATTAAAGGTATTTGGGAGAGGGTAGGGAATATGATAGAAGAGAAAGTGGGAGAGCGTAGGAATGAAAAGGAGGAGAGGGCGGATAGGGAAAGGATAAGGTCAATGGAGTTGAGAATGGAGAGAAAGGAAAAAGCAGACAGGAGAAATAATATTGTGATAAGAGGGTTGAAGATGAAGAGCGGGGAAGAAAGGGAGGGCGTGGAAGCGCTGCTACAGAGCATAGGGTGGAATAAAGGCAGGGTAGGGAAAGTTAAGTTGGAGGGGAGAAAGGAGAAAGAAGTGGCGGTTGTGGAGTTGGAGAGCTGGGAAGAAAAATTGGGGGTAATGAGAAATAAAAATAGGATAAAGGATAAGGAAGTTTTCATCGATCACGATTTGACGAGAAAGGAAAGGGATGTACAGAGAATGCTGTACGACAGGGCTAGGAGGGAGAGGAGTGAAGGGAGATCGGCGAAGGTAGGATATCGGAAAATAAAAATAGACGAGAAAATGTGGGTGTGGGACGAGGAGAAAGAGGTGTTGAAGGAAGTGCAGGGGAATTTGTTTCGTAGAAAGTAGGGGGGCGGGGGTAATGCAGGGTAGAGGAGTTTTGAAGGTGCTTTACTGGAACGTAGCAGGGGTAAAGAAGAAGGATGAGGAGTTCTGGAGGTATATCCAGGAATTTGATGTGGTAGGACTGGTAGAGACGTGGGTGGAAAGAAAGGAATGGGATAGAATAGAGCCAAAGCTGCCAAGGGGGTATAGGTGGAGACTCCAGGAGGCGGTCAGAGTGAAGAAGAAAGGAAGGGCTAGTGGGGGAATTATAACGGGGATTAGAGATGGATTAGAGGAAGAAGCTCACGGAGAGGTAGAGGGGGAGGGAGTGCAAATGAGGAAAGTAAAGATAGGAGGGGTAATGTGTAAGTTTGTGACAGTGTACAATAAGGATGGGATGGAAAGAATTAAAGAAAGGGTGAAAGACCTGTTAGGTGAAAGAGAAGAGGGTATGGTGGTACTGGGTGGGGACTTTAACGCCAGGATGGGGAGGGAAGGGGGCCTTTACAGGGAAGGGGAGAGCTTCGAAAGGAACTCAAAGGATAGGTTAATAAATAAGGAGGGGGAGATTCTAAGGGACTGGATGGAGGATAGAGGCTGGGCGGTGGCAAATGGTATGGCAACTGGGGACGAAGAGGAAGAATACACATACGTAGGTAAGGTGGGGGTATCGGTAATAGATTATGTAGTTATGAATATGCAAGGGTGGGAGGAGATGGAGAGATTCGCAGTAGAAGGGAGGGTAGAATCAGACCATCAGCCATTAGGGTTGTGGATAAGGGGTGAGAACGGCGGAAGGCAAGGTGGGGAAGAAGTGTCGACGGGGGAGAGGGTTAGCTGGACGAGGGAGGCGATAGAGAAATATAAGGAGCAGTTAGGGAAGGTACGCTTCGAAGGGGAGACGGTGGAAGAGATATGGGAGGATTTAAAAGAGAAAGTGAAAGGGTGCGTGCAAAAGAAGGTATTCAAAAAGAAGAAGAAAGGAATGGTGAAGCCGTGGTGGGATAGGGAATGTAAAAAGATGAAAAGAAACGTGAAGAGGAAGTATAAGAAGTGGAAAAAGGGTACTGCGAAAAGGGAGGAGTACGTAGAAATGAGGAAGGGGTTTAGATTGATGTGTAAGAAGAAAGAACAGGAAAAGGAGAAAGAGATGGAGGAGGAGTTAGGAAATGTTAAGACAGAAGGGGACGTCTGGAAGATAATAAATAGGTTTAGGAAGCGTAGAGTAGGGATAAGCGACAAGATAGGGAGTGAGGAGTGGAGGGAGTTTTTTAAAGAATCATTTCAGGGCTCAGATTCAAGGAAGAGAGATGATGGTAGTAGAAGAACGGGGGAGGCAGAGATGGAGGAGTTGAATGACGAGGAGATAGAGAAACAGATAAGGAAGTTAAAAAGGTCAAAATCAGCAGGGCTGGATGGGCTAGAGAACGAAGCATGGCTGTTTAGTACACAGGAGGTTAGGGAGAGGCTGAAGGAGGTAGTGAAGAAAGTATGGAGGGGGGAGGGATTCCCACGAGGGTGGAGAGAAGGATTAATAGTGCCTCTGTATAAGAAAGGAGAGAGGGATAGGCAGGAAAATTATAGGGGGATTACGCTAATGAATACGGCGTATAAAGTATACGCGATGGTAGTAGCGGAGAGGCTGCGGAAGGATGTCGAGGGGAAAGGAATATTGCCAGAGACGCAGGCGGGCTTTAGGGCAGGTAGGAGTACCATCGACAATATCTACGCTCTGCAGCACGTGGTGGATAGAGAATTAGCGAAGAAGGGATCGAGAGTGTACGCGTTTTTTGTGGATCTAAAAGGCGCGTTTCCGTCGGTGGATAGGGGGAGGTTGTGGGAGGCGATGCAGGAGAGGCCTGATCGAGAGGGTAAGGGAGATATATGAAGAAACCAAAGATAAGGTAAGAGGAGGACAGGGGATTTCGGAGGGATTCTGGATGGATAGGGGGTTAAGACAAGGGTGTCCGCTTAGCCCGACGCTTTTTGCGATTTTAATTGCGGATATGGAAAGTAAGCTGGAGGCCGGAGTGGTAGGAGGAGTCAGGATAGGAGGGGTTAGAATTTGGTCGCTAGCGTATGCAGATGACATAGTGTTGTTGGCAAAAAGCGAGGAGGCCTTAAAGGAAATGATGAAGAGGTTGAGAAGATACCTGGATAAGAACAGGTTAGAACTGAATGCGGAAAAGCCCAAGGTTATGGTTTTCAGAAAAGGAGGTGGAAGGGATAAGGAAGGGGAGTGGAAGTGGAAGGGAAGGGCGGTGCAGGCGGTGAAAGAGTTTGTGTACCTGGGCTTCTTGTTTCGGAGGAATGGCGGAGTGGATGGTCACATAAAAGAGAGAGTGAGGAGGGCAAATGTGGTGATGAGGCAGGTGTGGGGGTTGGGAAAGAAGTTATTCGCAGATGATTTTGGAAGGAGAATGAAATTGTTTGACTCACTAGTGATGAGTGTGCTATTGTATGGAGTAGAGGTGTGGGGGTGGAAGGAAAGCGAAGAGGTAAATAGGATACAGGAGAGGTATGTAAAGTGGACACTGGGGTTGGCAAGGAACACGCCTAATTATATTGTCAGGAGGGAGACGGGGAGAACGAGTGTAGGGATTCTAGCGGGGAGTCGAGCCTGTAAATATGAGGAGAAATTTTTGGAAGAGGGGGGAAGTAAGCTGGTTAGGGAGTGTTGGTGGGAGAAGGAGAACAGGAGAGGGGGAGGGAAGATGGAGGTTGAAAGAGAAAGGTATTTTAGAACGAATGGACTGCATATGGATGAATTGAGAAGGATGCATGAGGAAGGAAGGAAGGTATATGAGTTGGTTAAGAAAAACAGCATGGAGAGAGAGAAGACAGCAGGGGAAGAGAGAATAAGAGAGACAAGGTTTAATGGGAACTATGTGTGGATTATGCCAAAGGCGAGAGCGCAATATTTGTGTGAGAAAGGAGAGAAAGGAAGTCAGGAGCTTATAGCGAGGATGAGATGTGGTTGCATGGAGGGTTTCAATAGGTTCTGGCTCGCTAGGGAAAAGAGGATGTGTGAACTATGTGGGAAGGGGGAGGCAAGAGTGGAGCACTGGTTGGAGGAGTGCGTGGAGGTGGAAAGGAGTGGGATAAGCATGGAGGTATTGATGCATGAAAGGGGGGACAAAAGGGCAGTAGCATGGGTGAAGGGAGTATTGGGTAAGATGGAGAAGAAGAGAAGGAAGGAGGAAGAGGAATGGAGAAGGAAAGATTGTAAATAGAGGAGGAAGTAAATATAAGTAATTGTAAATATTGTAAATAGTAGATAAGTATTAGGTATTAGTCGCGGAGGCAGAGTTTGGTAATGCGAGGCAAGCAAGAAAGTAGGGACATGCGAGCGAGACGAGGCGAAGCGAGGAAGGCAATGCGATAAGAGCGAGCGGCGTTAGATATAAGGTGTGAAAGGATGTTAGTTTTAAGGGTTAGTTGTAAGAAAATTCTGTAAAAAATGGAAGTGTAAGCAAGTCAATTTTTTAAGGCCAGCAGGCTAAAAAATAAACGTTTATCTCACAAAAAAAGAATTTTCAACAAAATAGTTGAATCTTCAACTAAAAACGATCAATTTTCAACCGAAAATAGAATAACTACATTTTTAGTTAAAATAATTATTTAAAAAATAGTATCTATATTATGCACCTAGGGGGAAAAGAAGTGCCTGTCTCCCTTGACGGATACGATATTTTTATAAAAAATGGATGATTTCAGACATTTCTCGAAATATAGTCATGATTTCAGTCCATATTATATTTTGTATAATGAAGCATGAAATTAACGTTAACCTAATTTATGGTAACTTTAGAGGTGATTTATGGTAACTTACCATAAATTGCCCAAAATTCAATTTAAAAATATATATAAATTTACGGAAATTTTCGTCATTCATGGTAATTTTAAGGTAAATATGTTTAATTAGTTAAACTTACCATAAATTACCCAAAATTAATTTTTTTATTTTTCAAAATTTCCATAAATTTCCGGAAATTTATGAAAAAATTCAGTAATTTATGGTAATTTTAC
>CAKNYM010045364.1:29264-47263 GCA_932195095.1 Andricus curvator
GGGGTGCTCAGGCGGCCTAAAAAGGGCGGTCATTTTTAGGGTGGCCTTGGGTGGCCTGAGACCTAAATTCAGCTTTGGAGATAGTAATCAATTAGTGATGAAAAAAGAAAAAGGGCGGCAAATTAGGGGGTGGCTCACGCGACCTAAAAAGGGCGGCCTCAAAGAAGCGGTCTATTTTAGGGTGGTCTAGGGCGACCTGGGACTTAAATTCGTCTCTGGAAATAGTAATCGAGTAGTAATGATAATTAAAAATGGGTGGCTCAGGGCGACCTAAAAAGGGCGGTTATTTTTAGGGTGGTCTTGGGTGGCCTGAGATCTTATAGTCAGCTTTGGAGATAGTAATCAATTAGTGATGAAAATTGAGTAAAGGTATGAAATTTTAGGGTGGCTCAGGCGACCTAAAAAGGGTGGCCTCAAAGAAGCAGTCAATTTTAGAGTGATCTAGGGCGGCTTGGGACCTAAATTCGGCTCTGGAGATAGTAATCAAGTAGTATTGATAATTAAAAATGGGTGGCTCAGGGCGACCTATAAAGGGCGGTTATTTCTAGGTTGGCCTAGAGCGGTCTGTGACCTAAATTCAGCTCTGAAGATAGTAATCAATTAGTAATGAAAATTTAAAAAGGGCGACAAATTTGGGGGTGGCTCAGGGCGTCCTAAAAAGGGCGGCTTAATAGGGGTTGTATACTTTAGGGTGGCCTGAGACCTAAATTCGGCTCTGGCGATAGCGAAAAAACAAGTGAAGAAAATTGAATAAAAAATGGAATAAGGGCGGTAAATTTGAGGGTGGCTCGGGGCGGCCTAAAAAGGGCGGCCTAATAGAAGCGGTATACTTTGGGGTGGCCTCAGACCTAAATTAGGCTCTGGCGATAGCGAAAAAAAAATAGTAAAGAAAGTTGAAAAAGGGCAACAAATTTGAGGGTGGCTCAATTAAGCGGCCTAAAAGGGGCGGCCTGAGACCTACATTCGGCTCTGATCGTAGAGAGGCTGTTTTTATCTTTGAAGAACAGAGAGATGTATGCACAACTCTCGTTATTAATTTTAATAAACTTTCTCAGTAGTACTATTTCAGTCATTAAACTTATAGCGAGTCACGCGAGCTCGCAAATTATGTTGCATATGTACGTAACGTATCAGGGATCGTCTTACTTGGGAGAATCGTTCGAATTAAGCTTTTATCACCGCTTTTGTCATTATTTTCTAGATCACTTTCCCGGTTCAAACCAGCTGCTAATTATGCTAAAAATTCTTCAACTTTAAATGCATATTCACTTTCATCATATCTCTGAAAATTTATTATTATTAGAACATTGTGCTAATTACCCTTTCTTTCGAAAAAAATCTATTAAAAAATTCATTAATTTTTTTTTTGTTAATTATTTTTCTAAAAGAAAATTTAACTATTCCATGTTTGGTTGAACATTTATCTTTTTCAGTTGAAAATTCGTGTATTTTATTAAAAATTATTCTTTTTTGGTATAAAATTAATCTTTTTGATTCAAATTTATTTATTTTTAATTGAAAATTAATTTTTTAACTGAAAATTTAACTATGTCATGTTTGTTTGAACATCAATCGTTTTCAGTTTAAAATTCATCTATTTGTTTTAAAATTTATTTTGTTTAAACTTTGTCTTTTTTGGCAGAAAATTAATCTTTTTGGTTGAAATTTCATTTCTTTGGTTGAAAATTAGTTGTTTTTTTTTAAATTGAAAATTAAATTTTTAACTAAAAATTTTATTAAATTTTGGTCGAATTTTTTTTGATAGGTATTTAGACTTTTTGGTAGAAAATTAATTTGTTAGGTTGAAAATGTAACTATTTCTTTGAAAATTTATTTTATTTGCTTAAAAACTGACTTCTCTAACTGAACACTAAACTATTGAATTTTTTATTGAAAATTTGTCTTTTTAGTTGAAAATTCATCTATTTTGTTCTAAAATTTATCTTTTTTTGGTAGAAAATTAAAATGTTTGGTTGAAAATTCAACTATTGGGTTGAAAGTTCCATTAGAAATTTTAATATTTGGTTGAAAGTTCATTTTTTTTTAAATTATTCTTTTTTGATAGAAAATTTATCTTTTTAGTAGAAAATTAATCTTTTTGGTTGAAAATTATTTTTTTTTCATTATAATTAATTTTTTTAACTAAAAATTTTACTATATTTTTCGTCGAAGTTTTTTTTATAGGCATTTAGACTTTCTGGTAGAAAATTAATTTGTTTGGTTGAAAATGTAACTATTTCGTTAAAAATGAATTTTATTTCCTTAAAAACAGACTTCTCTAACTGAAAATTAAACTATTGTATTTTTAGTTGAAAATTAATCTATTTTGTTGAAAGTTTATCTTTTTCTGGTAGAAAATTAACCTTTTTGGTTGAAAATTCCATAAAAAATTATAATATTTGGTTGAAAATTAATTTATTTTGTTAAAAATTATTCTTTTTTGGTAGAAAATTATTTGTTTTTGGTTGAAAATTGAAATTTTTTATTTAAAATTAAAGTTTTATTAAATTTTTTGTCGATTTTTTTTTTAAATTGGAATTTAATCTTTTTGATAGAAAATTAATTTGTTTGGTTGAAAAGAAACTATTTTGTTGAAAATTTATTTTATTTGCTTAAAAACTCATTTCTCTAGCAAAAAAAAAAAAATTCTATTTATTGTTGAAATTTTTTATTTTTTTTTTTTTATTTGAAAATTCATCTATTTTGTTAAAAGTTTTTATTTTTTTGGTAGAAAATTAACCTTTTTGGTTGAAAATTTCATTCAAAATTAAAATATTTGGTTGAAAATGCATGTATTTTGTTAAAAGTTATTCTTTTTTGGCAGAAAATTAATTTTTTTTCACTCAAAATTAATTTTTTTTTACTAACAATTTAACTATTCCATTTTTTGCCGAAATATGTTTTTTTAATAGATATTTAATCTTTTTGGTTGAAAGTTCATCTGTTTGGCTGAATATTTTATTGAAAATTAAAATATTTGGTTAAAAATTTATGTGTTTCATTAAAAATTATTCTTTTTTGGTAGAAAATTAATCTTTTTGGTTAAAATTTCTTTTCTTTGGTTGAAAATTAGTTTTTTCCACTGAAAATTATTTTTTTTAACTAAAAGTGTAACTATTTAATTTTTTGTCGAAATTTGATCTTTTTTGATAGACATTTAATCTTTTTCAGTTGAAAATTCATCTATTTTGTTAATTTTTTTTTTCGAAGATGGATCATTTTAGTTAAAAGTTCATTTCCTTGGTTAAAAATTTAACCAATTTTGTTAAAAATTCGTTTTTTTTTTTGTTGAAAATGAATTTTTTTAACTAAAAATGTAGCTGTTTTTTTGCTGCAAAATGTATATTTTTGGGTTGTAATTTCAACTTTTTTTCAAAAATTCGTCTTTATGATGTAAAAATTCAACATTTTGGATGAGATTTTTCTTCTTTATCGATTGAAAAATCTTCCTTGGTTGAAAATTCAACTCTTCTTTTGAAAGATCGTATTTTTTTGTTTAACTTAACAGTTTTTAATTAAAAATTGAAAACTTTTTTCTCGAAATATCAATTATTACACTTTGTGTTTAGAATTTATTTTTTATTTTATCAAAGATTCACCAGTTTGGTTAAAAATTTAACTATTTTTCTGAAAATTCCCTTTTTCTTGGTTGAAAATTAATTAATTTAACTGAAAATTTTATAACAAAATTTAAAATTAATAAATCTTGACCAACTGAAACTCAATCCTTCGTTATGTTTGTGAATTTTCGTGACACACGTATTTTTTAAAGAAAGACTAGGAAACAAACACGGGCGTGATTATTATTATTATTATTATGTTTTTAATAATCGATTTTCAGTGAAAAATGTTAACATTTTGCGTTCGCAATGGAGCGCAATGTGAAGAAATCGATTTTTGCTATTTTTCAAAATGGTGGTCCTAAGCCGGCACCCCCTGGTCCTGACTCGGCACATAATTTTTTCCACTCAAATGCAAGAAAAAGGGCAGGTTATGTAAGTTTTAGGAGGAAACGGACAAATTTAAACCATTTACAATGAAAAAACATGTAGAATATTGCCACAATTTCTTTATAGGATGGAAACATTTCTCCATTACAATAATCTGTAAACATGCAGTCAAAACACAACCAAACTAAAAAAAACAACACGAGACGAGTGACATGGAATTGAAACACAAAAAAATAAAAAAAGACACAGATAATAAAAAAATAAACAAAAAAACGTGCCGACTCAGGATCACCTGTTTGGTGCCGACTCAGGACCACTACGAATGTTTACACATTGCCAGCGTAAATTACGTCCATGTCTACCAACCTGTCATACGAAAAAATGGTTAAGCCGACACGCGCGCCATCTCTGAGAAACGCGAGGGTGCCGGCTTAGCCCACAGTGCCGACTTAGGACCACTCTTCCCTATTCATAATTGTATTTAATTAAAAATAATATAATTGAGGAAAAAATCATTAGGATCTATTTATTTTGTTTAAAATACAAATAAAAGGAAAAAATAATTATAAATAAATAAAAAGTATAAAGTAATGGAGATGCTGGGAAGAGTGCATCTTGGAAATAATTTGCAATTCGGGGTACTAAATCATGACGTAAAATGACAGACGAGATCATGATCTACAATAAGATCCATACAGACTATCGTTTGACCCTTTTCGATTAATGGCTGTTAATTCTAGACAGTTGCAGTTGTGAATCGTGTTACGAATCAATTAATTCGGTATACAGTACCGGAAGTTTCTTGAATATGCTTCCTCGGTCTTTCAACGTTCTACTAGTTGTTCAAACAATCAATGAAAATGCCAGTTATTAGTGTCACAATTATTATTTTTAATCACTAGAAAGATTAGTGACACAAATTTAATAGGGGCGACTCGTACGTACTGGGTACCAGTACACACTGGATAATGCGAATTTTTTATAATAGGAATAATCATTAAACACTCTAATCATTTTTAAAAGAAGCAATTTGCTTATACTTATTGTAAAAAATATTTCAGTAGATTAATATCATTCCTATCATGAAAAAATTTTCATTATTCAGTATGTACTCGTAATTCGAATAAATCGAATTTCGAAGATTCTACTGGACTTTTGGCTCTTTTTTTCTCCCAAAAAAGGAGTGTTTTAATATCATGCATTTAATAAAGTTTTCAATTAAATATAAATTTTAGTGATAACAATTTAAGTAAAGATATTCGTAAATATTGGGTACCAGTACACACTGGATAATGTGAATTTTTTATAATAGAAAAAATAATTATCTACTCTAATCGTTTCTACAAAAGTTTATTTGATCAGACTTCTTGTAAAAAAATATTTGAATAGATTAATATCATTCTTATAATGAGAAAATTTTCATTATCCAGCTTGCACTCGTAATTCGAATAAATCGAATTTCGAAGATTCAACTAGACTTTTGACTCTTTTTTTCTCTCAAAAAGGAGTAATTTTCAGATGATTCATATGATGAAGTTGGTAATTAAATGTAAATTTTAGTTACACTAATTTAATTGGCGGTACTCGTAAATATTGGGTGCTAGTACACACTGGATAATAAGAATTTTTATAAAAGGAACAATAAATATCTACTCTAATCATTTTTAAAAGAAGCAATTTGCTTAAACTTATTGTAAAAAATATTTCAGTAGATTAACATCATTCTTATTATGGGAAAATTTTCATTATCCAGTATGTACTCATAACTCGAATAAATCGAATTTCGAAGATTCAACTGTACTTTTGGCTCTTTTTTTCTTTCCCAAAAAGGAGTAATTTTCATACAACGCATATGAAAAAGTTGGCAATTAAATATAAATTTTAGTGATAAAAATTTAAGTAAAGGTATTCGTAAATATGGGTACCAGTACACACTGGATAATGTGAATTTTTTATAATAGGTATAATCATTAAACACTCTAATCATTTTTACAAGAAGCAATTTGCTTAAACTTATTTAAACAAATATTTTAGTAGTTTAATATCATTCCTATTATGAGAAAATTTTCATTATCCAGTATGTACTCGTAATTCAAATTAATCGAATTTCGAAGATTCAACTTGACTTTTAGCTATTTTTTTCTCCAAAAAAGAAGTTATTTTAATACCATGCATTTGATAAAGTTGGAAATTAAATATAAATTTTAGTGACAAAAATTTAATTGGAGATACTCGTAAATATTGGGTACCAGTACACACTGGATAATGTGAATTTTTTATTATAGGAACAATAATTATCTACTCTAATCGTTTTTACAAAAAGCTATTTGCTCAGACTTCTTGTAAAAAAATATTTGAGTAGATTAATATCATTCCTATTATGAGAAAATTTTCATTATCCAGTATGTACTCGTAATTCGAATAAATCGATTTTCGAAGATTCTACTTTACTTTTGGCTCTTTTTTTCTTTCCCAAAAAGGAGTAATTTTCATACAACGCATATGAAAAAGTTGGCAATTAAATATAAATTTTAGTGATAAAAATTTAAGTAAAGATATTCGTAAATATGGGTACCAGTACACACTGGATAATGTGAATTTTTTATAATAGGAATAATCATTAAACACTCTAATCATTTTTACTAGAAACAATTTGCTAAAACCTATTGTAAAAAATATTTCAGTAGATTAATATCATTCCTATTATGGCAAAATTTTCATTATCCAGTATGTACTCATAACTCGAATAAATTGAATTTTGAAGATTCTAATTGACTTGTGGCTCTTTTCTTTTCTCAAAAAGGAGTAATTTTCATACGATTTATATGATAAAGTTGGCAATTAAATATAAATTTTAGTGACAACAATTTAAGTAAAGATATTCGTATAAATATTGGGTACCAGTACACACTGGATAATGTGAATTTTTTATAATAGGAATAAACATTATACACTCTAATCAATTTTACAAGAAGCAATTTGCTTAAACTTCTTGTGAAAAATATTTGAATAGATTAATATCATTCCTATTATAAGAAAATTTGCATTATCCAGTATGTACTCGTGATTCGAATAAATCGAATTTCGGAGATTCAACTAGACTTTTGGCTCTTTTTTTCGCTCAGAAAGGAGTAATTTTCATACGATTCATATGATGAAGTTGGTAATTAAATGTAAATTTTAGTTACACCAATTTAATTGGCGGTACTCGTAAATATTGGGTGCTAGTACACACTGGATAATAAGCATTTTTTGTAATAGTAGATTAATATGATTCTTATTATGAGAAAATCTTCATTATCCAGTATGTACTCGTAACTCGAATAAATCAAATTTCGAAGATTCTACTTGACTTTTGACTCTTTTTCTCTCCCAAAAAAGGAATAATTTTAATACCATGCATATAATAAAGTTTTCAATTAAATATCAGTTTAAGTGACAACAATTTAAGTAAAGATATTCGTAAATATTGGGTACCAGTACACAGTGGATAATGTAAATTTTTTATAATAGAAATAATCATTATACACTCTAATCATTTTTACTAGAAGAAATTTGCTTAAACTTCGTGTAAAAAATATTTGAGTAGATTAATATCATTCCTATTATGAGAAAATTTTCATTATCCAGTATGTACTCATAAATCGAATAAATTTAATTTTGAAGATTCCACTTGACCTTTTGCTCTTTTTTTCTCCTAAAAAAGTAGTTATTTTAATACCATGCATATAATAAAGTTTTCAATTGAATACAAATTTTAGTGACAACAATTTAAGTAAAGATATTCGTAAATATGGGTACCAGTACACACTGGATAATGTGAATTTTGTAGAATAGGAATAATCATTCTTCCCTCTAAACATTTTTACGAGAAACAATTTGCTAAATCTTATTGTAAAAAATATTTCAGTAGATTAATATCATTCCTATTATGGCAAAATTTCCATTATCCAGTATGTACTCATAACTCGAATAAATTGAATTTTGAAGATTCTAATTTACTTGTGGCTCTTTTCTTTTCTCAAAAAGGAGTAATTTTCATACGATTTATATGATAAAGTTGGCAATTAAATATTAAAAATTAAATATTAAAATTAAATATTAAATATTAAATATTGGGTACCAGTACACACTGGATAATGTGAATTTTTTATAATAGGAACAATAATTATCTACTCTAATCGTTTTTACAAAAAGCTATTTGCTCAGACTTTTTGTAAAAAATATTTGAGTAGATTAATATCATTCCTATTATGAAAACATTTTCATTATCCAGTATGTACTCGTAATTCGAATACATCGAATTTCGAAGATTCTACTTGACTTTTAGCTCTTTTTTTCTCCCAAAAAGGAGTAATTTCAATACCATGCATATAATAAAGCTTTCAATTAAATATAAATTTTAGTGACAACAATTTAAGTAAAGATATTCGTAAATATGGGGTACTAGTACACACTGGATAATGCGAATTTTTTATAATAGGAAAAATAATTATCTACTCTCGTCGTTATTACATAAAGCTATTTGCTCAGACTTCTTGTAAAAAAATATTTGAATACATTAATATCATTCTTATTATGAAAAAATTTTGATTATCCAGTTTGCACGCGTAATTCGAATAAATCAAATTTCAAAAATTCAACTAGACTTTTCGCTTTTTTTTTCTCTAAAAAGGGAGTCATTTTCCTACAATTCATATGATGAATTCTGTAATTAAATATAAATTTTAGTTACACCAATTTAATTGGCGATACTAGTAAATATTGGGTACCAGTACACACTGGATAATGTGAATTTTCTTATAATAGGAATAATCATTATTCACTCTAATCATTTTTACAACAAGCAATTTGCTTGAACTTCTTGTAAAAAATATTTGAGTAGATAATATCATTCCTATTATGAGAAAATTTTCATTATCCAGTATGTTCTCATAACTCGAATAAATCGAATTTCAAAGATTCAAATAGACTTTTGGCTCTTGTTTTCTCCAAAAAAGAAGTTATTTTAATACCATGCATTTGATAAAGTTGGTAAATAAATATAAGTTTTAGTGACAAAAATTTAATTGGAGATACTCGTAAATATTGGGTACCAGTACACACTGGATAATGTGAATTTTTTATAATAGAAAAAATAATTATCTACTCTAATCGTTTCTACAAGAAGCAATTTGCTTAAACTTATTGTAAAAAATATTTCAGTAGATTAATATCATTCCTATTATGAGAAAATTTTCATTATCCAGTATGTACTCGTAATTCAAATTAATCGAATTTCGAAGATTCAACTGGACTTTTAGCCCTTTTTTTCTCCCAAAAAGGAATAATTTTAATACCATGCGTATGATAGAGTTGGTAATAAAATATAAATGTTAGTGACAAAAATTTAATTGGAGATACTCGTAAATATTGGGTACCAGTACACACTGGATAATGTGCATTTTTTATAATAGGAACAAAAATTATCTACTCTAATCATTTTTACAGAAAGTTATTTGCTCAGACTTCTTGTAAAAAAATATTTGAATAGATTAATATCATTCCTATTATGAGAAAATTTTCATTATCCAGCTTGCACTCGTAATTCGAATAAATCGAATTTCGAAGATTCAACAAGACTTTTGCCTCTTTTTTTCTCTCAAAAAGGAGTAATTTTAATACGATTTATATGATAAAGTTGGCAATTAAATACAAATTTTAGTGACAAAAATTTAATTGGAGATACTCGTAAATATTGGGTACCAGTACATACTCGATAATGTGAATTTTTTATAATAGGAATAATCATTAAACGCTCTAATCATTTTTAGAAGAAGCAATTTGCTTAAACTTATTGTAAAAAATATTTAAATAGATTAATATCATTCCTCTTATGAGAAAAACTTCATTATCCAGTATGTACTCGTAACTCGAATAAATCAAATTTCGAAGATTCTACTTGACTTTTAGCTCTTTTTTTCTCCCAAAAAAGACTATTTTAATACCATGCGTATAGTAAAGTTTGCAATTAAATATAAATTTTAGTGACAACAATTTAAGTAAAGATACTCGTAAATATTGGGTACCAGTACACACTGGATAATGTGAACTTTTCATAATTGAAATAATAAATATCCACTATAATCGAAAATAATACATACTGGATACTATTATACACTGGATAACGTGCATTTTTAAAAATAGGATCAATAATTATCCACTCTTATCATTTTTATAAAAATTGATTTACTTAGACGTTCTTTATAATTCAGAATTATCCTAATTATTTATCTAAAATTTATTAATTTTTTTCAAGTTTCTTAGTGACTTTACTAAGCATATGATGAAGTTTGTAATAAAATATAAATTTCAGTGAAGACAATTTAATTGGAGATACTCGAAAATATTGGGTACCAGTACACACTGGATAATGTGAATTTTTCATAATTGGAAAAATAAATATGCACTATAATCGAAAATAATACATACTGGATACTAGTACACACTGGATAACGTGCATTCTTAAAAATAGGATCAATAATTATCCACTCTAACGATTTTTATAAAAATTGATTCATTTCGACTTCTTGTAAACAAGTATTAGAGTAGATTATAATATCATTTCTATTATGAAGAAATTTGCATTATCCAGCATGTACTCCTATCCAGCATGTACCAGTCTCCCCTCGAATTTTTTCTTTTAATTTTCTATCTTCTGAGGTATGTTCTTTACAATTCAGAACTATCCTGATCATTTATCTAAAATTTATCAATTTTTAAAAACTTTCTTAGTCATTTTATGTTACATATGTATTATAAAGTTTGTAATTAAATATACATTTTAGTGCCAACAATATAATTAGGGATATTCGTAAATATTGGGTACCAGTGCACAGTGGATAATGTGAATTTTTTATAATGCGGAAAATAATTATCCACTCTAATCGAAAATCGTACACACTGGATAGCAGTGCACACTGGATAATGCGCATTTTTAAAAATAGAAATAATAATTATCCTTCCTAATCATTTAAAAAAAAAGTAATATGATGCGTATATTTCTTGTAAAAATATAAAAGTAGATCATTATCATTACTATTATGAGAAAATTTACATTATCCAGTGTGTACTATCCAATGTGTACCAGTCACCTCTGATTTTTTTTCTTTTAATTTTCTAACTTCTGTAAATTCATTCTCTAAATTTTCTTCAGGTTTTCGCAACTAACGTATGTACTTTATAATTAAGAATTATCCCGATTATTTATCTAATATTTATTAATGTTTTCAACTTTCGTTGTAATTTTACTATACACATGAAAAAGCTTCTAATAAATTATAAATATAAGTGACACTTTAATTGGGAATACTCTTTAATATTGGGTACCAGTCCACACTGGATAATGTGAATTTTTCGTAATAGGAATAATAATTATCCACTATAAACGAGACTCATACACACTGGGTACCAGTACACACTGGATAACGTGAATTTTGTATAATAGGAACAATAATTATCCGCTCTTAATCATTTAAAAAAATTAATTTGCTTAGACATCTTGTCAAGAAATATTAGAGTAGATTAATATCATTCCTATTATGAGAAAATTAGCATTATCCAGTATGTACCAGTCGCCCCCCGAATTTTTTCTTTTAATTTTTCATCTTCTGTATATTCAATCATTAAATCTTGTCCAGGTTTTATTGAAAATCAAAATATTTGGCGTGAAATTCGTGTATTTTGTTAAAAATTATTATTTTTTGGTAGAAAATTAATCTTTTCGGTTGAAAATTCATGTCTTTGATTGAAAATTAGCTTTTTTTTATTGAAAAGTAATTTTTTTAACTAAAACTTTCGTCGAATTTTTTTTATAGACATTTAATCTTTTTGGTTAAAAATTCATTTGTTTGGGTAAAAATGTAAAAATTTTGTTGAAAATTTATTTTATTTGGTTAAAAACTTATTACTCTCTCTCTGTCTCTTTTTGTCAGAAAATTAAACTTTTTGATCGAAAATTCAACTATGAGGTTGAAAATTCCATTAAAAATTAAAATAATTGGTTGAAAATTAGTTTTTTTTTCTGAAAATTAATTTTTTTAAATAAAAATTTAGCTTCGATTTTTTGTCGAAAGTTTTTTTATAAGCATTTAATCCTTTATGTTGAACATTGATTTGTATGAGCGAAAATTTAACTATTTTGTTGAGAATTTATTTTATTTTATTAAAAACTTATTTCTCTAACTGAAAATTAACCTATTCCACTTTTTGTAAAAATTATTTTTCATAGAAATTTAATCTTTTCGGTTGAAAATTCATTTATTTGGTTAAAAATTTGTCTTTTTTGGTAAAAAATTCATTTTCTGGGTTGGAAATTCAACATTATTTTTTCAAAAATTCGTCATTGAATTTTTTGAAAATTCAACATTTTGTATGAGATTTTTTTTCTTCATTGATTACAAAATCTTTCTTGGTTGAAAATTCAATACTTTTCTCGAAAATTCGTATTTTTTGGTTTCATTTAACAGTATTTTATTGAAAATTAAAATATTTTCTAGTGAAAATATCAACTACTGCAATTTTTGTTGATAATTCTTTTTTTAACAAAAATTAATCAGTTTACTTAAAAATCTAACTATTTTGTTGAAAATTCCTTTTTTCTTGGTTGAATATTAATTTTTATTTAATAAAAATTTAATTTTTTGATATATTTATTTTTTTATTAATTAGTCAGATATTCAACTATTTTGTTAACATTTCTTTTAAATAATTTTTTTTAACTGAAAATTTAAATATTCCATGTTTGGTTGGACATTTATCTTCTTCAGCTAAAAATTCAACTTTTTGTTTGAAAATTAGTTTTCTTGTTTAAAATTAATTTTTTTAACTGAAAATTTAACAAACATTTTTTGTCGAAAATGGTTTTTCTTATTGGCATTTAATCATTTTGGTAGAAAATTCATTTGTTTCGTTGTAAATTTAAATGTTTCATTGAAACTGAAATTTAAACTATTCTTTTTTTTCTTGAAAGTTTATCTTTTTTTGTTGTTAAAAAATCATCTATTTTGTCGAAAATTTGTCTTTTCTTTTTGTAGCAATATAATTTTTGGTTGAAAATTTATGTATTTTGATAAAAATTATTTCTGTTTGGTAAAAAATTAGTTTTTCTTATTGAAAATTAATTTTGTTAACTAAAAATTTAACTATTTCGTTTTTGTTTTAAGTATGCAACTTTTTGTCGTAATTTTCCTATGATGGATATTAAATCTTGTTGGTTGAAAATTTATCTATTTGTTTAAAAAAATTTAAGCTATTCTATTTTTTGTTGAAAATTTTATCTTTTTTAATTAAAAATTTATTTGTTTAATTGAAGATACATCATTTTAGTTAAATGTTCATTTCTTTTTTTGAAAATTCAACAAGTTTTATTTTTTTTTAACATTTTTTGTTGAAAATGAACTTTTTTGAGTAAAATCGCAGCTATTTCATTTTTTCTAGAAAATTGATCTTTTTCGTTTGTATATTCACTTATTTTGTTGAAAATTCTTCTTTTTCAATCCAAAATTCAATTTTTTCATATAAAATGCATATTTTTGGGTTGAAATTAAACTTTTTTTTTAAATTCATTTTTCAACATTTTTTATTGAAAATTAAAGTTTTCAGTGGAAATATCAACTATTGCTCTTTTGTTTAGAATTCATTTTTTTATCAAAGATTTATCAGTTTGGTTTGAAAATTGAACTATTTTGTTGAAAATTCCTTTTTCTTGGTTGAAAGTTATTTATTTTAAAATATTTGAGAAGATTTTAATAGATTTCAACATTATTTAAAAAAGATTTCAAAGATTTGAAAAAGTTTAAAATTTTTTTTAGAAAATTTCACAAAGATTTCAAAGATTCCAGAATGATTTAAAATATGCATTTCAGAAGATTTCACAAAGGTTGCAATTAAATTTATTAAAATTTATTAATTATTCGTTATTATTAATTTTCAGAAACTTCAACGGTTGAAACACAGACAGGGTCACCAACTTATACAGGGCCTGGAAATTACGGTATAGAATTTTAATTATTATATTATATAAAAATATTGACAACTTGTTGAAAGGAAATTCTATATATTTTTTAAAATTAAATAATAATAGCTTATAATAATTAGGACGACCGCGGTTTCCAGAATCAACTACTGTGCCAGTTTCGTCGAGGCCTGTTTATTCTACAGAAACATTACCAGTTACGACTTCAAAATCAGAAAGGGGTATTATTTATTTTAAATTTATAAATAATTTTTTTCTGAAAAAAGATCTTCTCGTTTCGCTCCGTTGGGAATCGAACCACAGAACTTCCGATTGCCGGTCGGGTGCTTTCCCATTAAGCTACTAGAGAGATCAAATTTTTCAAGGAATCTGTATTATCATTAGAGAATAACAGAAAATATTTAACGTCTTTTCAGACTAGATGAAGCTATAAAAGAAAAATTATTTTAAATAATTTTTTTCTGAAAAAAGATCTTCTCCTTTCGCTCCGCTGGGAATCGAACCTCAGAACTACTGATTTCCGGTCAGTTTCATTTCAGTTGTGTGGTTTGATTCCCAGCGGAGCGAAAGGAGATCTTTTTTCAGAAAAAAATTATTTAAAATAGTTTTTCTTTCATAGCTCCATCTAGTCTGAAAAGACGTTAAATATTTTCTGTTATTCTCTAATGATAATGCAGATTCCTTGAAAAATTTTATTTGTACCATCTAGCAAAATAATGCCTGTATTTCTGAAAAAAGTTTCTTCTCTCGATCTCTCTAGTAGCTTAATGGGAAAGCACCTTACCGGAAATCAGTAGTTCTGTGGTTCGATTCCCAGCAGAGCGAAAGGAGAAGATCTTTTTTCAGAAAAATAAATTTTTTAAATAATTTTTTTTTCATAGCACCATCTAGTCTGAAAAGACGTTAAATACTTTCTGTTATTCTCTAATGATAATACAGATTCCTTGTTAAATTTATAATTTGTTGTTAAGATTGTTCAGAAATTTGGAATAATAATGAAATTCTAGAATGTTAATAGAAAATGTTCCAAATGAGTTTCTTGAAAAATTTTTTTTTAAAGATTGATGTTCAATCTGATTTTTTTACCTCCTCCTAAAGGAAAATTTTTTTTTTGTACTGATGAAAATTTTTGGACTTTTTTTTCTTAGGGGACGATTTATTTTGTGAATTTGAGGGCATTATACACAGGGATGGAGAAGAATGGAAACCAGATAATTGCACACTCTGTAAATGCATTCAGGGAAATCCTGATTGCTCTCAACTCATACCTTGTACAATGGATGGTAAATATTTAATAATAATATTGAAATTTTCAAAAACAGGGTATTCACGAATTTTAAATTCAGGCCAATTTCTAAAAATTTTCCAGGCTTAATTTACTTAATTAGTATTCTCTTTTTTCTGCAATTTACAGATTCAGACTCTTCAGAGAATCAGGAATCTGGAACAGAACAACCAATAAGTGAAGTAAGAACACATTATTAAAATTAAAATAATCAAATATATATTAAGTTTATGATAATTAATAATAACTATATTTTTACTATTTTTTTAAATTTCTATACTTGCCATTAAAATTTTTAATATTTTTTTCTAGCAATCATCCGAAATTGTTCCTGGCGAAAGTAATCGAGTGAATTCTGTAGCATATTCTGGATCACGAGTATGTAAATCAAGAATTTCTATTCGAATTTTTTTTTCTTTGACTAATTTCATGCAACTTTTGAGTAATATTATTTATATGTGAAATTAATTAAAGGGAGATTCTGTTTCTACCGCTCGACCACCACGTTCAGAAAATTCTGGTTCTCCTGCTCCCGATGTAAGTACATTTTTATGAATCAGATGAATATTTAAAACTATAGAGAATAATAATTTACCATCAAATTGTTTGCCTTTTTATTTGTTCATGTGTTTTGCTTTATTTGCTTCTTTGTGAATTTATTTGTTTTTTATTGTTTTGTTTATTCGATCGTAGTTGTTTGTTTATTTCTTTGTTTTATTTTTATGTACATTTATGTGTTATTTTTTATGTACATTTAGTTGTTTATTTTTTATTTGTATGTTTTTTTGTTTATTTTTTGGTTTCATTCTTTATTTGTTATTTCGTTTTTTATTTGTTCATATGTTTGTTTATATGTGTCTTTGTAAGTTCATTTGTGTATTGTTTGGTCGTTGTGTTTTTTGTTGTTGTTTGTCATCTTGTTTCTTAGTATGTCTGTTTTTTTCTCTTTATTTACTTATTCGGTCGTCTTGTTGTTCGTTTTTATAATTATTTTTTTATTGATTTTTTTGTTTCTTTTTTTATTTGTTTATATATTTATTTGTTTTTTTATATGTTTACTTTTTTGTTTGCTTGTGTGTTTTGCTTCATATGTTCCTTTGTCTCTTTGTATAATTTTTATTTATTGTTGTTTTTTCTGTTGATTTCTTTGTTTTATTTGTATATTTATGTATTTGTTTGCTATTTTGTATGTAAATTTGTTTGTTATTTTTTATTTGTTTGTCTATTTCTTTGTATGTTTTTTTGTTTATTTTTCAGCTTCATTCTTTATTTGTTATTTCGTTTCTTTGTTTATTTATTTGTTCATATGTTTGTTTATATGTTTCTTTGTTTGTAGGTTTATTTGTTTATTGTTTGGTAATTTATTTCTTTGTTTGCATATTTATGTTTTTGTTTCTTTGCTTTTGTTTGTTTATCATTTTATTTTTATTTGTTTATTTATTTGTTTCTTTGTTAATTTTTTCTTTCCTTGTTGTGTTTTTTGTTGTTGCTTGTCATCTTGTTTCTTAGTATGTCTGATTTTTCTCTTCATTCACTTATTTGGTCGTCTTGATGTTCGTTTTTATAATTATTTTTTATTGATTTTTTTGTTTCTTTTTTTTTATTTGTTTATATATTTATTTATTTGTTTTTGTATGTTAACTTTTTTGTTTGCTTGTGTGTTTTGCTTTATTTGTTTCTTTGTCTGTTTGTATAATTTTTATTTATTTTTTATTCGATCGTTGTTTTTTTCTGTTGATTTCTTTGTTTTATTTGTATATTTATGTATTTGTGTATTATTTTGTATGTAAATTTGTTTGTTATTTTTTATTTGTTTGTCTATTTCTTTATATGTTTATTTTTTTATTTTTTATCTTCATTCTTTATTTGTTATTTCGTTTCTTTGTTTATTTATTTGTTCATATGTTTGTTTATATGTTTCTTTGTTTGTAAGTTTATTTCTTTATTGTTTGGTAATTTATTTCTTTGTTTGCATATTTTTGTTTTTGTTTCTTTGCTTTTGTTTATTGATAATTTTATTTTTTGTTTATTTTTTCTTTGTTAGTTTTTTCTTCCTTTGTTGTGTTTTTTTATTGTCATCTTGTTTCTTAGTATGTCTGTTTTTTTCTCTTTATTTACTTAGTTGTTCGTCTTGTTGTTCGTCTATATATTTATTTTTTATTTATTTTTTTGTTTGTATTCTTTTTTATTTATTTATATATTAATTTATTTGTTTTTTTATAAGTTTGCTTTTTTGTTTGCTTCTGTGTTTTGCTTTATTTGTTTCTTTGTCTGTATAATTTTATTGTTATTGGTTTCTTTATTCGATCGTTGTTTTTTTCTGTTTATTTCTTTGTTTTGTTTGTATATTTATGTATTTGTGTGTTATTTGGTATGTAAATTTGTTTATTTATTTTTTATTCATTTGTTTGTTTCTTTGTATGTTGCTTTTTGTTTCTTTCTTTATTTGTCATTTCGTTTCTTTGTTTATTAATTTGTTCATTTTTATATTTTTATGCTGGTTTCTATATTTGTTAATTCGTTTCTTTGTTTATTTGTTTGTTTATATGGTTTTTCGTTTCTTTGTTTGTAATTTCATTTGTTTATTGTTTGTTAATTTATTTATTTGCTCCTTTTTTTGCTTCTTGATTCGTTTCCTTGTTCGTTTGTACATTTATTTATTTCATTGTTTGCATAGTTATGTATTTGTTGCATTGATTTTGTTTGTTTATCATTTTATTTTTTGTTTGTTTCTTTGTTAGTTTTTTTT
>CAKNYM010045365.1:0-55638 GCA_932195095.1 Andricus curvator
AAAGTTTGAAATGTGTGCCTTGAGATTTGGTTTTGACATTTTTTTTTGAGAAAATGACACTTTACGTGGATATGCCCATATATAACGGTCACAGGCCGTGATACTTCAGTTATCTATAAGTGTTGTTCAGGGAATATATTCAAAGAATACTCGTATGGTAATGATAAATTGTAGGTTCTGAGTATTTATTATAATTTGATATTGATAAATGATTATTATTCTAAATAAGTAAATATTATATATAACGGTCACAGGCCGTGACAACACAGTAAATATATTATTAGTAATTTATATGTATATTATTATAAAATGAATTGAATTACAATTTTTAAAAAGTACATATTTTGTATTATTGAAAATTAAGGCTTGAAAACATGTTTTCGAATGAAAGTTTTGGAATTTTGATTTGATTTTATTATCATCTCACTTTATTTAAAACGCAACATTCATTTACATAACTGATATATAAATAAAAAATAGTTTAAACATCGTAATAATATATCAAATGCAAAATCGAAATCACTATTTTAAGATGAGACAAACGTTGAATTGTGATTTAAATTTAAATTTTTTGCACAAATAAAATTTTTCTCATGAGATATGGGGATGCTGAATTAGAATAAAAACTGTAAAAAAAAAATATTCGGTTCCGAGAAATTGATATCAGGATGCACAGTCTTCCCCTGTTTTTCTTAGTTTCCCCTTTTTTCTGAAATTTCCCTTTTGCCCCCTATTCTCAAAAACCTTCCCCCTTTTCCCCTTTTCTCTTTAAATATACGATATTTGAAATTGTACCCATTATTGAATAATAATTAAAGCAATTATAGCACTTAAATAAATTATTTATGAATAAATAAGGTACACGTTCCAAGTTCAGACCATTACAAATAAATACTCTTAAACAAATTTGAAGATGAAACATTTTAAAGCAAGTTGAAAATGTGAAAACTGCCGACAGAAGTTATTATCCAATATAAAATTGAAACAGTTACCAAATATATATTACTTTTCAAATAAGTATTAGAAGATTAATACATTTTAGTTGAAATGTACAAAGTTAAATACCTAATTAAAAAATGGAATATTCCAAACTCATCAACTGCAATGTTAAATGTTCTAACTTGAGCAATTTTTAATTTTTTTAAATTTTTACTTGAAAATTTAACTATTTTTGAAACTTTTTTTTGTTGAAAATTAATGTTTTTAAACTCACAATTGAACTATTCCATTTGTGTTTGAAAATTGATCTTTTTTAGTTTGAAATTCAACTATTTGGTTGCATGTTCAAATTTCGTTCAAAAGTTATATTTTTTGGCAGAAAGTTGGTAAAAATGTAACTATTTGGTTGAAAATATATTTATTTTGTTTAAAAGCTGTCTTTTTGGTTGAAAATCAAACTCCCTTCTAGAAATAATTAATTGAAAACAATTCAGAACGATAGAACGAAATTTGAATTGTTTCTAATCGTGTTTCTTAATCGTGTGTGCACGATTGGGAACGATTGAGTGTTGCAAAGTTTCAATCGTTCCCAATCGTTCCCAATCGGGCCAATCGGTAGTAGGATTCCGAGGTTATGAAGTTGCAATTTGATGGCAGCACTTTCGTCTCGCGGGAATTATTTGAAACCGTTTATTTACTTTTTTCGAGACAACACATTTTAAGCAATATGTTCATGAAAAAAAATAAATAAATGTTTTGTAATAATTTCCGCGAGCTGAGAGTGCTTAATCAACTTAGAGATCAACTTAGAGTGCTTAAATCAACAAATTTGCCAATGTGGTGAAGTTTTTGCATAAAATTATTCATTTCATTGTCTATAATTTTGTATAAAAAACGTGTAATTTATTATATAAATAACTTAAAGTATTTTAGGTACAGAACAATTAAAATTAACTAAGAGTAAAGCTATTCAGATTCTTTCTCATCTTCTAATATCCTACGGATATTAGCATTTTTACTTGTTAATTCGTCACCCTCTGTCCACTATCACTCTCACTTCGAAGATTCGTCATTTTAATTTAAAATTCACCTTTTTTTGGTTAAACTTCAACTATTTCGTTGAAAATCGATATTTTGCATTTAAAAATTAAACTATTTGTTCGAAAATGTATGTACTTTGTGGAAAATTTGACTTTTTTTGTAAAAAAATAATCTTTATGTCTAAAAATTCATCTTTTTGGCATAAAATTCAACTATTCTTTTTCTTTGAATGTTTTTTGGTTGATAATTATTTTTTTTTTAATGAAAATGTAACTATTATTCCAGTTCAATATTCCATAATTTTAGTTAAAAATTCTTCTCTTTTTTTGCACTTTCTTTTTTTGCCTAAAAATGTATTTATTCAATTTTTGGTAGAAAAATTATCTTTTTTAGTTGGAAATTCGTCTTTTGGTAGAAATTCATCTTCTTGGTCCAAAATTCAATTATTCTAGTTAAAGATTCATCATTTCAGTACAAAATTCATCTGTCTGGTTTAAAATTCCACCATTTCAGTTAAATACTTACCATTTTTATTTGAAAATTCATCACTTCGTTTGTTTGTTTAAACGTTAATTTTTTTAAATTGAAATTTAATTATTTAAGTTTTGGTTGACAATTTATATTTTTTAGTAAAAATTAATTTTTGTGCTTGAAAATTCAACTGTTTCAGTTCAATATTCATTGTTTTAGTTGAAAACTCTTATGTTTGGTTTAAAATTAATTTTTTTTACTAAAAATGTTACTATTCCATTTTCGGTTAAAAATTATTATTTTTTTGGTTCAAAATTCAACTATTTGGTTGAAAATTTGTCTTATTTGAACCAAAATTCAACTATTTTGTTAAAAATTCAAAATCAATGTTTGCGTTTTGCAGCAAATATGAATATGTTACTTTTAGTTGACTAGGGAAATTGAAAAACTTGACCGGGAATTTGAAATCGTCCGCCGAATCGCCACCCTTGAAAATGTCTGTGCTTGGGGAAGGAAAACCAGTTGTTGCGATGATTCCTGCATGTATTTAATACAAGTTTGAACTATTTCACCTGTAAATACTACAATTTTTAATGTTCAAATTTAAAAATAGTTTAATCTGTAACAGTTTTTAAATAGTTAAATCTCCAAGTGCATTTCTGTCAATTATTGTTAATTTATTTAACTTTTTAATTACATAAAGCCTTCTGAACAATCTAATACTATAAAATGAAAAATTTGAAACCTTTAAAATTCAAAGATTTTAAGATTAGGCATTGCAAACCAAATTATTTGAAATATTTAAAATTGAGTATTTTAAATATTTAAAACTAGAAATTTTCGAGAATTTCAAATCAAACTTATTTATAAATTCAAAATTGTTATGCTGCAAGACATTTAAAAAGATTGGATAAGTTTTTCTACTAAAAATTAAAATAATTTAATGAGTTACCTACACTTTATTTAGTCCGAGTTTCAAAATATTAGCGCCATCCTACGTTCTAATGATTCCAATCGTTTTCAATTGGATATCCATTATTCTGAATCAGAGGTTAAGTTGTCACTACAGCATTTTGATATTGCGATAATTATTTACACGCGGTTTTTTAAGCTTTCAAACCAAAAAAAATGTCAACAATATGAATTTAAAAAGAAATAAATAAACGTTTTACAATAATATACTCGCTAAATCAAACTACTACTGCCTACTTGATAATCACATTATATCACTTTCACATCGTTAAATGGCACGATTTTTACGTTCCGTTAACCCACAAAATTTCGACTCCTCATTCGGTATATCGCCTGAACAAACATTCTATTTTTTGTACTTGAAATTTGTGTTGAATTGTTAAAAATTTAATTTCCAACCTATGAACACGTGCACGTCATGTGTGTTACAAACGAAAACTGCAGAGAGCGCACTGCAGGCAAGTGCATTTACCCAATTCAACCCGATTGGAAACAATTGACACAATTAGCAACAATTTAAACCGATTCAACTTTTGATCACTCTTAATCGTTATGAATCGTGTCCAATCGATTATTTCTAGAAGGGCTACTTTGTTAAAAATGCACTTTTTCAAACTGAAAATTGCAATTTTTGATTGAAAATTATTTTTTGTATTGAAAGCTTATATTTTTGAGTTAAAAATTCGAGTGTATTATAGAAAGTACTTTTTTTGGCACTAAAATTCAATAAATAGGTAAAAAATTGGTTTTTTCATTTGAAAATTAGTTTCTTGAAATGAAAATGTAGCAATTCCATTTTTGGTTCAAAGTTGATCTTTTTTATTTTGAAAATTCAAATATTTGGTTAAAAATGTATGTAATCTGTACAGAATTCGTCCTTTTTTGTAGAAAAATCATCTTCTTGCTTTAAAATTCGGCATTTAGAATACAATTTTTTTTCTTCATTGGCTAAAAAATCTTTTTTGGTTGAAAACTCAACTCTTGTTGAAAATTCGTGTTTTTGGGTTAAAGATTCAACTGTTTTGTAGAAAATTTGAATTTTCTCTGGAAAATTCAATAGTTTGGTGATTTTTGAACAACTTTGTTAAAAATTCATTCCTTAGTTAAAAATTAATCATTTTAGTTAAAGTTTTTTCTTATTTGTTAAAAAGTAGGTTTTTTAACTAACAATTGTAATGTTTGGTTAAAAATTAACTTCTTAATTATTAATTCATATTTTCGTGTTGAAAAATCAAGTGCATTGTAGAAAATTCAACAATTTGGGAGAAAATTCAGTTTTTTCAATTGAAAATTAATTTTTTGAAACGAAAATATAACTATTCGAATTTTGGTTAAAAACTGTTGTTCTTAATTCAAAAATTCAACTATTTTGTTCAAAAATTATCTTACTCATTGAAAATTTAAAATTGCGAAAGTTAAAAATAAATTTCTTGCTCAGTTATAATTTTTTTGAAAATATGCAAAAACATGTTTTTTTTTTATTGAGTCATATGCACACATTTAAAAAAAGTTGAATATGTCGAAACTGAAATTTATTCAGCTTGAACCAAAGAAACATTTTTTTATTTTTATTTTTCGGAAAAAAATGTTTGTCGTGAATTAGGATTTTTGGGATTTCATCTCTTTTTTTGCGATTTTCGAACGTTATAGACACCACGAAAAAAATGTTTCCCATGGATAAAAAATAATAACATGTTTCTTTGGTTCAAGTTGACTCAATTTCAGGTTCGAATCAATCCAAAAAACATGTTTTTGTATATTTTCCAAAAGTTTTCAATAAGGCAAATTTTTTTTTTAATCAAAAAAAATTGTTTAATTGTAAATTTAAGAAAGAGAACAGAAGATATTAACTGATTTCAATTGTTTTAAATTTAGATTGAAAGTATTAATTATAGTAAGGATGAAATGACAAATCTTGGAAAGAAATATTTATGAGAACGATGTCAAACATATCAAAATTGTGTATTTAACTAATTTTATCTTTTCCCGGACTTTTTTATTTCACTCTGGATGGGTTTCCAATGATCTAAGTATATCCAATTTTTAAAAATAAATCTTTAATGGCAGAAATCATTGAAAAATCATTAAAAGTTATTTAAAAATGTAACATTTCTTACGAAAAGGTTGTTTGTTCTTTTCGACATATGAAAATAAATGTTTAATCTTTCCCCTATTTCCCCTTTTTTGAGCTCTTTTTACGCTGTGATCCCTGTAATATCAAAGATCGCGATATCATAGTAGTATGGTAGATTTTATTGTTGTTGAAAATCTGAAAAAAAATTAGAAAATATTTTTTTTTCATGAAATGGTAGTAATTTTTACAAATATCAATGTGAAAAGGTTGAAAAAATTATTACTTCGTTAAAATTGAAAATTAATTTGAACTCAAATTTTATTACAAATTATTTTTTCATTATTGGTTCAAAAAATGATATGTCGAAAACAATGTATTATTCTACTAAAAAAAAATTCTTCCAAATAATATAATATTTGAACTTAGGTGGCTTAATCAAGTACGATCCTAATCAATTTTAGTGTTATAAGAAATTAAAAATATCATAAGCAGAAAATTCCATAGTAGAAATAATGTAAAAAAAGTATTCTTTTTATATATAATTCTTCAGAATATTTTTAACTTCTGAAAATTTTGTACAAAACAAAAAAACAGTATTGAAGTATAAAGTAGAGTTATTCACTATGTTCATTTATAATAATTATCTCAACTGATATTATGCTAAAAGAGAAAACATTATAAAATAGTTTCCGATAATTTATTTAATTTTGTAAAATGTCAGTGCGCGGTCTGTCTTATAGATTGAAAAGCGAAAATCTGTTGTTTTACTGATAAGCAAGTTATAAGTCGTCCTTCTTTTTTAATTTGAAACGGACCGCAATGCGAAAAAGCAGATCGAACTCACTTGCAAAAGTCAAACTCACAATTCTTTGCTTACTATGAAAATTAGTTATTCATACAGTTTACATGTCCAAATGTACTATTTCAAATAGTTATTGAAGCTACTTGTTCTAGTAATCTTTCTTTTTACAATTTGAAGTAGTAATGCTGATTTTAGACTTTGTATATTTTGAGATCACTATCTCATTCAGTATCAAAAACTATTTGAATTGTTTCTTGTGCAATGCGAACAAGTAAACTTCAAGTTAACAATACATCAAAGTGAATCTAACTATCTACTTTTTTCCGTGCAAATTTTCTTCTAGCTATTTTTAGTGAATGGAAACAGGCTCAAAATGCAACCGGTAATGTAACATTCGCTCCAGTGGGTTATATCACGGAAGATAATAGCCAAGTAAGTAATGTTATTATGATTATGTGATCTTATTATGATTACTTCAACATTTAACATTTGTTCTTTCATCCAGATTCACCTAGGAAGAGGAGTTTGGATTCAGTACGAGACCTACTTATTTGCAATCAACGGGATCAAATTAAGTACAAGAAAAAGATTTTTCCGCCAAATGTCCGTAGCCGTCTTTGGATGTGATTTCCTCGCAAAAAGTACCATTACTGGTAAAGGAAGCAATAGAAATTGTGGCACTAAGGAGCCTGCAATGAGGCTAGATCCTAAAAAGCTTGGTGCCATAAAAGGTACTCTTTTTAGTAGCCGTTAATCTCCCTAAATGTACATTGCAATTCAATTCACAATTGAAGGAATTAAAAACGAGTAAGTGATTTTATTTGACAGTGAATTTTACACATTTTTAGGAGGAAAATCTTTCCAATTAGTTGAAATATGACAAATTTCATATCGCATGATAAAATGCAATTTAAAATAAGCTCTGTTTCAAATTAAGATATTTTACTTAAAAACCTTTTCATGATAGATCTTTATTTTTAAGGGTACATTTTCAATTTGGAGAATGTTGAAATGCAGTTTTAAAGACTTAAATAATGAAAAATTAAAAGAATCTTAATTGAAATTTTTTGATAAAAGATTGAAGTATTGCTGAATTGAGGATACAAAAATTTGAATTAAAAAAGTTATCCAGGTTCGAAAAAATAGACAAACTAGAGAAATACGGTAAACAAATTTTGATATTAAAAGGTTAGCCAATTACGAGAAAATTAAACGAGAATTTTCAGACGAAAATTTATTGGGTTTTCTCAATCGACTGTTGCGTAGCGATTCGAATCGAATTTTCAATTTTTCCAAAAAGGAAAACTTGTTCGAGTATTCGAAATTGAAAAATAATCGATTTCACAAGATGATTCGGAATCTGTTCAAAGTTAAACTATTTACAGATTTTAACGTTGAAAATTAAACTCTTTCATTTTGAAATCCTTAGTAGTTAGACCAATGCAAACCTCTGATTGAGACGTTACAAACTATTTTCAATTATAAATAATTTAAAATTGAAAGATTCATAATTAAACGATTTGATTCGATTTAAAATGAAATCTAAAATCGAATTGTTCGAAATAGAATGTCTTGAATCGTTACACTTTACGGGTGCTAATACTTTGAACTTTACCATTTTAATTGTTCCAGTTCCTAAATTTTTTATAATATAATTGTGACTTGTTCAAAAAATCACAATAAATGTTCTAATTATTATTAATTGAAAATGTTTTTTGATGCTTTAAGTTTTTGCTTTATATACTTCAAATTCATAGACGTTCACTTTCACTACTTCAATATCAATTTTATATTTACGTTATTATTCTCAAAATTCCCAGAACCTACAAAACAAGGCAAACCCCTACTTGGCGATCTTGCTGATATTGAAGAGGTTCAAGATGATGAAGTTGCGGGTGTTCACGAACGCATTGGAAGCCTCGAAGATATCGATCTTGAAGATACCGATCTTGAAGGTATCGCCCCTGAAGAGCAGGAAGAAATAGATGACAACTTGGAAAGGATGATGGAGATAGATGTCGAAGAAAATCTACCATCATCGAGAATAGAGTTGTCTTCTACTGATCCACTACGTACAGAAATGGGAGACCGAGAAAATGTTACTGATTATGACAGCGACGAAATATTGTAACGAATAGGTTCCTTTGTAACGCACTAATCTGACATGCTCTTAAACTATTATTTTTAAGGTTTCTGTGATATTTTGTGATATCTCACCGAATTCGGTTCAAATCGGGTAGGCAGTCCATGCTCAAGTCACAGAATCATTTGCCACTTAAATATGGTGTTTTTTTAAAAGAAAATAGGACGAAACATATCTTATCGTTTTCACCAAATTTTTTTTTAAAAGTTACGAGTAATTGCATTTTAAAAATTGGAAACGCGAATTATGAAAAAATTGTTACAATTTTTGTTAATGGGGTGATATTTTTTAATGTAACATATGTATTTTTCTTTTTCCTTTTTGATTCTGATAGAATTTCTCATCACCTTTCGAAATTGATTGGAAAACTCCAAACAAGATATAAATTGACAAAATAGCGGCAGTTTTTCTAAAAGTATTTAAAGTCAATCTACTCAAAAACCCTACCGTTTTTATCCTCTTTATTTTTTTTCTAGATTCATTCTGATCTAGAGCGTATCTGCTATGATATTCTGCACTGTACTCGAGCCTTCGAAAGAAGAGAGAATTTTTTTCTTCTGAAAAAGGAAAATTCACATCTTTTTGCCAAAATTACACAAGATGCGAAAAAAGTCGAACATACGAAATTGTTCTTGTAAGAAATTTCTGGAAAAATGTCTCTTGATATTTTCCTCTATCTTGTGTCATTTCCGAGACTTTTGCGAGAATATGTATAAAATCCTTTGAAAATTGTTTTAAATACAATTTTACGGTGTCATGAAAAACAAAGAACAAAATAATTTAACAGTTTCAACAACTTTCACATCAAAATTTTTTCTTTGAAGTCGGTATTTTTGACATGATCGATACTCTCCATTTTTTCTAACTTCATTATTCTTCCACCTACCTAAAGGATTTTATACATATTTTCGCAAAAATGAAGCAAGCTAGAAGAAAATGTTAAGAAATATTTTTCTTGGACTTTTTTAGAGAAACAATTTTATTTTTTCAACTTCTCTGCATCTTGTGTCGTTTAGAAAAATGTGAATTTTCATTTTTCAAAAAAAAAAGGACTTTTTTCTGTAAGCTCGGAAACAGGGACAATTATCAGGGAATATAATCTCTACATTAGGGCGAATCAAGAAAAAAATTGAGGGAAAAAAACCTTGGGGGTTTTTGGGTAAATTCACTTTGAATATTTTCAGAAAAACTGCCGCTAATTTTGAACTTTTGAACGGATTTTGAAAAAGGAAGAGGAATTATATCAGAATCAGAAAGGAACAAGCGAATACCTATATCAGATTCAGATTAAAATACTTATAACTTTGTCAGACAAAAAAATTTCGTCAAATTGCTAAGATACGTATCGCCTTATTTCCTTTCTAAAAAAAGCAACATATCTTAGTGACAAATGATTCTGTGACCTAAGCATGGACTGCCTGTCTGATTTGAAATGAATTCGACGATTTAGTTAAATATTAATATCGCATAGGAAATTATTGACGTGATATTTCTTGCAACTGTTGATAATTCATTTATTTTCAGTGTGCTAAAAGTACTTTGAAAGATATATAAACAGCGCTTATTGTCATATTTTTATTTGTAAAACCGCGATGCTGTTTCATCAACGATGTTGATCGTTTATTAAAACATTCGAATTTCTAATGTAAGAAGATATTAATTTAATATCTACCTATTAATGTAGCGCATAATTATTCTTCTAAATGAATGTCAATCTCAACTCATCTTTCAAATCACAAATAATTGTAAAATATTAAATAGCTTTATTTGAATACGATCGTCATTTATCACATGAAATTTTTTATAGGAACCGGTGGTGTACTAAAACTACTCTAAAATATGCGCATCTTACATTGAATTATTTTTCAAACAATAAAATTGTTTATTTAGTACTAATACTGTTGTTCTTATTTCCCACGTTGACTTAAAATATTTACTAAATATTATTCCCTTTTACAAGAGGTAGAAAGAAATTCTTATAAATCCAATTCCTTTCTATACTTTTCGTAGACCTTTGCGTTCTTCAATCCCTATTAATACCTTTTCTAACGCGTTTTTTAATGAGATTAAAAGGGATTGCTTACTCCTCGTTTCCCTTTCATCGAAGGAATTCGAAACGCAGGGCAAAAACGGTATTTGAGGGGATTGATAAATTCCAATACCTTTTAATGCAAGCCTTTTTACCGGGGTTTCAGTATATGCGGCACTTCTCATTTTCGACAATTGACTCTATTTCCCTAGGAGCGTTTAGCGGAGCGTTATTTGGGCTAATGTCGTAAGAGTGACATAATTGGTAATAAAGCACTCTTAGTGCCGCATTGTGCCTTTGGATGTAGGTCGTTCCCGCATGAGTTGGACAACTAGCTAGTATGTGTCCTAGGTGCTCGGAGTGTGCATGACACGGTTTGCAGCTATCATCGGGAATGTCTTGGCTCAAAATGTGGCGACGGTATGCTAGAGCGGAGATGACACCGTCTTGACATGACAAAATGAAACCCACTGTGCCCGACTTCAATCCGGGTGATTTAAGGAAAGCAAACGTTAGCTCATACGACCCCTGCAAATAAAAAAGGCCAATTGTATTTAAATGGAAATGTTGAAATGAGCATTTGCAATTAAATGCAATTGGTAGAACTATCATTGAATGTACCTCAATGGATTTGAATTGACGCAATGTATTTAAATCGTAAAGATGCAATCGGTAGCATTTCGTCATTACGGAATGATGTCAACAAAATTCGATAAATATTATTTGTATTATATTGTTAATTTATGTTCAAAGTCACTTTTTATTCTCACTAAAAAATCAATATTTACTGAACTTTAGTCCAAAGGTACAAATTATATAACAACTTTTATTTCTTATTATCAATTAACCACTTCAATCTCTTCAATAATACTATTTATTAACGTATTATTTTATTATTCAATAAATTCAAATTTGATTGCAAAACTCCAATTAAAAACAGTTCCGGTCTATAAATTTATGTGCGATTCAATACAATTAGATACATCGCATGACCAATCTCCATTTTTACATTAACCTCTATTGGATAATATAAAACCATTTACAAAATTATCTTTGAATTGAAAGTCGTCAATTAAATCCAAAAGACGGTTCATTGGCTTGCGAAACAATTCAGTGCAATAGACCGCACACTGGTTCTATTGCATATCTACAATTCACTGCAGTTGCAGACATTCAATTCAATTCAATGACAAAGTTTTCAATTGCGATTTAACAATTGGATATTAAATGCAATTCACCATATTTAACTTCAATTGCACTTCACCAAAATTGTCGATTGACGATTTTATTTTTGAATTGCAGTCAATCGATTTTAAATGATTCTTTTTTTGCAGGGACATCTACTGATCCTCCACATTTCTGTGAAAGATGCCGTGCATCCTCTTGTCAAGGAGCTGTTCGCGGAAGTTTTTCTCCTGTGATTTCTTAATGCGGGCCTTCAGGAGTGAGTACTCGAGATGGATATATATATATATATATATATATATTCGGTTTTGATTCCTTGGGAATCGAACCGAAGGGCCTATGACAAAGCCACCGGACGCGTCCTCGGGTTGCGGATGGAGGGTTCTTGTACCAAGGGTTTCTGCTGAATATGGTTACAATAGTTAATAAGCAGTCGCGGACAATTGTCTAGGGTGGTCCCCTTAGGAATAACCCCCAAGCGGAGGTATACCAACCGTGCCGAAAGCTGAATGGCACCTGGGTGAGGTGTCTTAAACGGCGACTCTGGGATACCGGGCGACCTCTCAGAGTATGCAGCCTTATCCTTGCATGCGGGGCTCCACAAGGACGGACAACCCCTTTCCCTAGCTGCTCGTGGGAACAAGAATGACACCACTTAACCACCAAGAAGTTGTAGATGCGGTTAAAAACGATCGAACGTGCAGAACACCCGACAATGAGTCGGCCAACAGTGCCGATCACCCTAGAGTTCGTGGTGCTGAAAATAATTTAGATGGAAACACGAAAACGAACCGGAGAAACGCCCACATTGAGTGGACAAATCAACTCCAAGATGACTTGCTAGACACCACTTAACCACCAAGAAGTTGTAGATGCGGTTCAAAACGATCGAACGTGCAGAACACCCGACAATGGGTCGGCCAACAGTGCCGATCACCCTAGAGTTCGGGGTGCTGAAAATAATTTAGATGAAAACACGACGACGAACCGGCGAAACGCCCAAATTGAGTGGAGGAATCAACTCCAAGATGACTTGCTAGACTGCTACGATGCCAGCATATCCCTGTTCACGGAGGCTTTATGGCGCGTATGCACACTCTGCGGGGCTAGAAATACCCAGAGCTTCAGCACGTTTCGTATCTTCCATTACGAAATCAAGCTGCCCACCTCTCGAAAAATGGATATGTACGCGGAGCGCTTTCCCAACCGCTGCTTGAACAAGCTGCAGATGAAGATAAGGTAGCGTCATTAAGACCAACCGCGGAAAGCAGGCACCTTCTGAGAGATGATCGCAATTTCAGGACAAGGAGGAACATTGACATCCAGATTCCTCCTAAGCCCCAAGATCTGGCTAAAATGGATGCCTCCCTTCGTGAGGATATCTCGGAGGAGTACTACCTCTGAACCATCAATTGTTCAGTTTATGGTGCTGCGAGAGCTTTGGCTGATTCAGATTGAAGGTTAAAACCGACCATGAATCAAAAGACTAAAAGACGCTTGCATCAACTGAACAAGTAGATGGGCAAGACAGAATGCGTCCCATGTTCAGTGTGTGATTGACTACATAACATCTGGTAGACCGTTCACGGAAAGGGTTCGAAAGTTCGCCCAAGAACTGAGGATCTACGATCACACATTGAACAAGTCAAAGCTACTGACAATCAAGCAGCATATTGTTGAAAAATACAGGCGTTATCTGACGCAAGGAGGAAAATACAGAAGAGGAAGAGATGGGTCAGGGAGAATCAACAGTTTTTTGCTGATCCATCGCGCCTCTTCAGCGATCGTCCTGTTTTTGTGAAAAATCCACCCGAGCCCAATGAGGTAGAAACTTTTTGGAGAGAGGTATACAAGATCCCGAAAACACTAGACTTGAAAGAAGATACTGATAATATCATCCGCTTCAAGGTCTTTTGCGACAACCTCATAACATCTGAGGAGAAATGACCATCAATCACTGCCGAATATGTGAAAAAATCAGTTGGGGCACGAAGAACTTTTCCGCTGCAGGACCAGATGGTATCAAGAAATTCTGGTGGAAGAAAATACATAAAATCTTGTTAAAAATGAAACTATAACATTTTTAGTTGAGAATTCGTCTTTGTTGATTGAAAATTCAACAGTTTTGTCGAAAATATAATTATTTTGATAAAAATTCGTTGTTTTTTTTACTGAAAAATTAACTGTTCCATTTTTGGTTGAAAATTTATCTTTTTAAGTTGAAAATTCAACTATTTGTTTAAAAATGCATGTATTTTGTTGAAAGTTTTTTTTTTGTAGAAAAGTAATCTTATTGGTTTAAAATTCGTATTTTTTGTTTAAAATTTAATCTGTTTTTGTAGAAATTTCACCTTTTTCTAGTAAAAATGCATTTTTACATTTTTGGTTGAAAATTCATCTCTTTGGTTCACAATTTGACTACACTGGAACTCGAATTCAAGCAGTCTGGATTTACGCCTTCCGAGATTTGAGTAATAGAGCATTTTCAAAGTTTACTGAATGCAATTTTTTTAATTAGAAGCCCTAATTTGTTTTTTTTATTATTGACATAATTAAAGTTTTTCATTATTATGTATGAAATTTTGTTTGATTGCCTTTAATTTAAAACTATTAAATTTAGCAGATTTTCAACTTTTCAAAATTTGCAACTTGTACAATTACAACATTAAAGATTCGCATTAAAAATAATAAAATTTGGAATTTTTCAGTATTATATAAATCGTTAATTTTATTTATTCTGAGATTTGTTTAAATTTTATTTTATTCAGAAAAAAGCAAGCCCAAATGTTTCCGGAAACCAATAAACGGGCTACTTACTTGCTTTGTATGCTTTTGAGTGGCTTGAATATAAAACTGTTTACTTTGTTGGCTTAACATTTTCAAAGTTTAATTTCGAATCTGTCTCTCTTTAAAAGTCCTATAATTATAATATATTACTTTTCCATTTTTGAGAGATTGAATTTGAAATTGTAAATTTTTAAGGACTTTAATTTGAAATTAATTAATGTTTAAGGCTTCCGTTTTTGAAGTATACAATCATATAAATTATAAATTTGGACAAGGCATCTGAAGGACAATTAATGAGTTCACCTTCGCCAATTCTATCCTTCCAGCCACCAGTAATAAAGCTGTAAAGCAATAATCCGATAAGAAGGCTTGCATTAAACAGTATTCGAAAAGTTCCTGTTCAATGGTGACGTGACAATTATTGAATGCTTTTCCATACCGTTTTCGTCCTCGCGTTTTGAGTCGAAAAGAAAATTTAGCAAAAAAATTTAGAAAAACTAGCAGTAGAAGTTATCTCTTAAACTGAATCCCTTTCTATACCCTGTGGCGAAAATATTTTTCTGACTACTTTTGGATACCCCAAATCCACCATAATATAGAACATTTTGAATCCCTTCTAAATTTGCATATTTCGCTTTTCATGTTTACTGTTTTTCGAATAATAATGAGGTTAGAAAGCATTTAAGAACAAAGTATCAGTCATTTTACGTTGTCAAGATTGATTGCTACACAGCGGTAGCTGTAAAGAGAACTAATTTTTTGAATTTTGTTTATTATGAATTTATATTTTTTTAATTGATCACATTTAAATAAAGCGAGAGTTTTGTGATAAAGTTATGCATTATTGTTATGCACAGCACTACTAGATTTTGCAAATTTTATGCTTTTGAAGCGCCTTCTAATGCGTTAAACAAAAATTGTGTTTTTAATTTATTTCAGGTTACGTTTAACAGCTACGACTGGCCTCAAAAGGAATTGGAATCTAAATATTTTCGCTGCCTAATAGGGAATTCAAAAAAGGACGGAAACGGCATTCCTAGGTATTGAAATCTTTAATACCTTTGAATGCAAGCCTTCTTACCGGGAAAGAAATACAGTAATTTTGAACACACATTCAGAAATTTGGGTAAGTCCGCCATCCCAGATGTCGTAAAAATAACCCCTAATAAAAAGATTTACCTAGGTCTCTAGAAACTTGTATAAGAGTTAACTAACCCCCTAATACAATTTGCAAATAAGAATTCTTATGGAGCATCCCCATATCTCGGGAGCAAGATGTTATTTTTTCAAAAAATTTAAAACTTGTTTTTTAATTGTTATCCAAAACTGATTTTGAAAATCCATGAAATATTAATCTCAAAATTCTCAGTCGATCTTGTAAATTTGGATTGTCAACTTCCACATCCATTCCCTCAAATCTTTTTTTAATAAAATGTTTTGGTCTCAATTCAAAAATTCTTCGGCTCGGGAGTGGACATGTTTTAAATCTATGAATAGTGCTTTCGATTTTACAGAATGTTTTTTCACTCGTTTGAAAAATTCCCATTTTGTTGGTTATCTAGTTCTGAACTGCCAACCCTTCAAATTGTACAAGTGGTCGGAATTACTATGGAATTATGAACTAGAATTCTTGGAATTCCTGGAACTAATAGGGAGTTATGGAAATTATCAAGAAATTTCTGAAATTATATTAAGTTAATTAGGAATTATTGGATTTCCGATTACGTTCATATGTCTCGTGTAATACATTATATTATGTACTTCTAATGATATTCAAAGATACGTGGTGGGCTATATATGTTTTTACTCGCAATTTGGCGAAACTGGATAATTAATTTTTTTTTAAAATCTGAATGTGGTTTGAAAAAATACAGGGTGCTTATCGACGAAAGGCGCGTTTACTGTATTACTGCAGTAATATATTGCAATATACTGCTCACAGAATACAAATTTAATAGAAGTTGAATATTAATGCACATGTGTTGTATATTGTATATGCACCTACTTATCCGGGATCCTGAATTAGTAGAGGCCACTAGACGAACACTATTATAATCATTGTAGAACAATTATAACCCCTCAGCAAAACTTCATTAAAAAATTGTGCTCTTACAGGAAATAAGATATTTAAAAATGTCAAGTAATTATACAATTCTAAACGTTCGTCTGTGAAAGTGTCTAATTGTAAAGTTAAGATTTCAAGCTATTCAGTTTGAGAATTATTTCTATAAAAAACAGAGACATTAAGCTCTAGAGTTGGTTTCCAGTTGCAAAATTGGTTTGGTATGTTAGTCCCCTATACATATCAATTTTTTTCAACTCAAAAGCTTTTCATTTAAAATGATCAAACGTCGAATATTTTGACCTAAAATCCCTCACAGCAATATGATATACCGGGATATCCCATTCATCTCCCAGGTTGTCCCAGGGATAACCCGTCGGATGTCCCGCAAAGCGGAAATTGGGATATCCTCAATAATAAACTGAAATTTAGTTATTTTGAACATAAAATGTGCGAAAATGGCTTTCGTCAACTTTAAATGCGTTTTTCCTACTAGGAGGTTTGTTCTGGTCTCAAAATATCGGGAATTTATCCGGCTATTGTCCTCTATATGCAAACCAATATCGACAAGGGGGTATCATTTTTATGGAATGGCACATATTATGATCGTAATAGTAATTTAAAATTTAAATTAGAACATTTAAAACATCGACATTTATTTTATATTTAAATAATTAAAACACCATAATTGGAACAAGTTTTCATATGGAGAAAATTACTTTATAATTAAAACTTTGTTTTAAATAATCTATACCTTTTGAAACCATCAATGCTTTACATAAACTGTAATTGATTAATAGTTTATGCACATATATATGCTTATTTAATTTTTGTTGTTAGCAAAAGTACGATTATGAAATTACTTCTTTTAATTTGTTTTAAAATTTATCACTTTTAATATATATGTGAAACTCTATACACATTTAAAATGAAATTTAAAAATTACAATTAAACTCTGGCCCAATTACTTCACAAAAAGTGAAAATGAAATTTGTGCAGTTAATATTAAATTTAACCGATAAATTAGATACCAATGAGAAAACCACATAAGACAATTAAGAAAATTAAGTTATAATTAAAATCTGACAATATCAGCCAAGATGAAGTTTTTATACATCAATATATTTTTTATTTATATTTGAATTTCAGGAATTTTTTTCGTTTACAACACTAAGACGTAAACAAAATCTGTACAATAAAATGTGCAGAAATTTTTTAAACATTCTTCAGTATTAAGAAAAATAAAAATTATTTTTTTTATTAAATTAATTATCTTAAAAATGTTTATGTAGATTCATAATCTATAGCATAACAAATTTCCAAAAATAAGTTAATGAAAAAATTGTTATAATCATTATGTGGCTCTAATTGTTAGTAGGTATAGCATAAAAGACTTCTGAGCGTTAGGTTAAGTAGATATGCTTTTGGTTCAAATCCGTGCGATACATGCGAAATTTTATCTGTTATATTTGTGTTAAAACTCGATATATTCTCTAATTATAAATCAATTGTAATATAATTGCTTGCAAGAAACTTGCGGTAAAAAGGCGGGAGTGTCCGCTGCAAGATATCTCGCCGGGATCTTAATGCATATGATGACACCTGCCTGCCCAAGCCTTGGACATAAATCTTGTAAGACCTTTTACGAAGGTCCCGCCTTTAATTCGTTTGAATCTTTTTTGCTTGTTAGGGACATCCTGATTCGTGTGGACGTAAGTTGTAGCGGAAAAATATGGTAAGATAAGAATCGGGTAAGTACGACATGCCTGACTGACACATGGCCAATTATTTTAAACGAACTTACTCGTAAACTAAAAACTCAAATGAATCTTTTGTACCAGACAGACTTAATACGTAAGGATAGACACTGAAAAAAGTTTTTATGGTCCTTAAATTTATAAATTACAACATTTATTTTCGAAATTTTGTTCGTGATTTTCTACAAATCTAGGACCATAACAACGTTCCTTAGTGCCCTTTATTTAAATTCCCAAATGTGTAAGAAACGGTTGAGTATTACATTGCTCTCAGCCCCTCATGATTCGCCAAATTACTTTGGCCTCCTAAAAATAATTTATTTTAATCAAAATAATAAATGAAAAGACTTAAATTAAAGAAAGGTAATGAAGTAGTACGAAAAAGAATATAAATCACAATGTCATATATAATTATGTAAAAAATTGTTCACGAATTTATTTACGACATATTACATGCTTGAAACGTGAAATAAAATTCAAAAAATCTCTTATTTTAAGTTAAATAGACTCCAGATTTGGTTCCTGTGAATGCAACTTCGTCCCACACAATTTTTTTCCATAAAGATTTATCCACGACAGATAGAATTCTAATTTTTTTAAGTGCAGTTCTATGTTTTTCTTCGAAACATCTACTTTCTCCAAATCCTTGTGCTCTTGGAATTTTCTAGGAAATTGTGTTTTCGCTGGTTCTGATTTCGAATTTAATTCTACTTTTGCTTTGGAAACTAATCTGTGTAAATCAGATAAGGCAGCTATTACGTAATAACAACAGTTTTCATTTTCGGGACCGCGCATTATTTGATCTCCGGCTTGCTTAATACTCAGCATTCTCCCATTTTCGTCACTTTCCATTAAATTTGATTCCTGCAATTCAAAAATTTGTTAGAAGAGTACACAATCAATATGTAAATAAAGAGTTGGAATTTAGAAATATTCCAATTTAAAACATCTAAATTGCAATCAATCAAAATTTAATGTACTATTAAAGTTTTCTTTTGCGTTCATTTTAACCCTTAAAGGGCACACCTCCAAATACACCTTCAGATATTTTTGGCTGAAAAAAAATCATTAGTGATGTTGAAAAAATACAAAATAGGAAAAAATATCTCCAAAGCCTCAGTGATAATTGAACTATTCGAAAAAAACTTGAAAAAAAAAAAAACGTAGACAATCGGAAAGCCGATGTGAGATATATATATATAGTCAAACTTCGTTTATCGGGACGCGCTCCACTATGTACTACCCCCAGCCTCAAGACGGGTTGCCATGACACCTTGCTGTGTTGTTATTTACGGGTTATGTCAGGTTATGTACAATGCAAGAAGTGCATGTGTACATAGGTTGTAAAGTATTTACGAATTTATTTGGTTTTTCATGATGGATAATGAAGATAGAGATACAAACGATACCCTATTTACCTGTGTTTATTTCAAATGTCAACATTTTTCATGATTTCAACATTTTCCTTTTCAATGTCGTTATAAATTTTAAATATAGAAAATGAAGGTTTGATCGAAAATGATCAAAAAAAAATTTTAATTCCCGTCACTCCCACCACGCTCTCACCTTACCCCACTTCAGGTGCTTATGTATAAGGAGCGGTGGTTGGAAGGGAAACGATATGTCCCGATAAACGAGGTTTGACTATGTATGTATATCTTTCACGCTGTCCAAACTCTGTAGATTTTTTAGATATATATATATATATATATATATATTCAAATCTTGGTGTGAGACACCCAGTGTGACCGTTAAGGGCTAACCCTCCGTCCCCCACGTGCAAGTGAGGGACACCGTCCACCACGTGGGGCCAACACGAACCCCACTCACGTTCACGACGCAAACGGTGTGGAATCGCATTGGATCGGCGTCAAAAAATTATTTTTGTTTTTTAATAACAAGAACAAAAATATGGTAGGTAATCAAAACAAACAGAATACAAGTAGAGAGTTTATAATAAAGTTTCAACCTTATCACATACTACTGACTAACGAAATCACACTTCAAAAATATAAACTGGAACAAACAAACACTACAATTTGAATATGAGAAAACTTCGCAAATTTGTATTGCAAATTCAGTCTTTTATTGCAATTTCAGTCTTTTATTGCAAATTCAGTCCGACGCCACGTGGGGTCTGAGCGGACCCTAATCACGTTTTTCAACAAAAACATTAAGAAAAAAAAGGATTACATACCTCAGAGATTAACGCGCTCTTACCGACGTCTTGAGAACTACTTAGAGGAAAGATACTCAACGCGACAGGCAACGGGATGCAAAATTGCACCTGTCATAAGGAAATTAGTGCGTCTGGGGTCCGCCTAGACCCCACGTGTGGGACGGAGGGTTAATATTATTTTTCTCATTATTTATCTAATATATACCCCAAAAATGCGTTGAAACACGGCACTAGCAGCAGAGTCAGCGTCGGTGAATACTTTTTTTTTGTTCATGTTGTCACACACGTAAAGGAATACCTGAGTAGCTGACTTAGCTGAATTCAGATGATCGCCAGAAAAGTGAAGTGCAATGTACGCATAAGAGTAAATGACATTCATCATATTGAATTGCACATACGTAGAAGCTTTCTGAATGAAAAAAAGTAATTCCTTTAAGTTTATATTTGAATTAAAATTTATTAAAATTGGATGAATAAATCTTAACCAAAAATTATTACCATTTGGCCTTTTATTTCTGGTGGTACGCCTAAAGCAGGACATAGGTTTTGATATTCTGGAATCTCGTCAACTTCTCGTACCAATTTTTTCTCAACAGTTTGTTCCCACCAGGGCTTCCATTGAGGCAACATTTTATCTACTTCGTTACTTTGTAGTATTGCTTCGAATTCCTGCCGCTCTGCATTCGTTAATACAGACCAGAGTACGTCAGCATTGTCCAAATCTATATTCGCAAGTCTCTCTTCTAAAGGTGGACCCTGACCAAAACGAAATATTTTATTGAGTGACTAATAATATTAACGAGCGCTACAGAGCGCAAAAACACTGCATTAACAATTAATAATATACAAATATAAAAAAAGATTACTATGATTCCAATTTCAGGTTGTACAGTTTAATCACTTCAAAGAAAAATAATTCAAGGCATTGAGTTTGAAATGTTCACTTTGGAACATTATCAAATTAAAAAAAAAGCAATTTTGAATGCCTAGTTCTTGCATGGTTTTACTTTAAAGAGGATTTTTTCAAACAGATTAATTTGGAAAGGGGCTTGGAAAATTAGAAAGCTGCTTTAAAAATATTCAGTTTTCAATGCTTTTATGCAATTTTTCAATCGAGCAAGATTTTAATTTAAAGTTATTATAATACTATATTATAATACTACTTGAAGGGTGGAAAGGCAAAGGAGGTAACGGACAATTTTCCGAAAACGGCGTTTTTTGATAGAAAATTCTCTAAAATTCAAACACACATCTTGTTATAAGAAGTTATTCCAAAATTTTTTTTTATGGGAACAATACCTTAAAGTTACATTTTCACCGTGTGATACCGTCTCATGAAAATCGATTTTCTAGGAACTCAATAACTTTTTTTTCTCCGTGTTCATCAGGTCAACATCTCGGGGATGTGTCATCAGTAAAAAAAAAATAAAATCATAACTTTTGTCACGATTTAAAGACGCTTTTCAAAACTCATGAAATTCTAATCTCGAAACTAGAACTTAATTTTCTGGGAACTGAATGATTTTGTTATCTAACTTTTGCCCCTGTATTCAGTAACTCAACATCTCGGGGATGGATCATCAGTTTATTTTTTAATTGAGTATTTCATTTCTTATCGCTTTCTCAATTCGACTCGGACAGGGTAAAAAAATTGTCAACCCGACGTCATGATCACATTCGAAAAATATTATCTCATAACTGGAAGCTTCTTTTCAATCAAACTTTTTTGGTATCGATTAAGCAATACGTCAGCTCGGAAGAATTTTTTTTTAAATTGCGATTTCGATTTTACACAATGTTTTTTTCGCCCTCCTGCACAATTGCCATTTTGTTAGTTACCTCCTTTTGCCTTTCCACCCTTCACTTATTATTATACTATATTATGGTGAAATAGTTGAATTAAAAATATTTTTAATTATTAAATTAGTTTGTTTTCATATTGTGTTGAAAATTTAAAACGTTATTTGAGTTTTGTAGATTTGAAATTAAGCTTTATAGTTGTAAAGATATCTAATCTAATTAAAAAAGATGCACCCTTGAACTTTTCCATTTTGCGTATACAATTTTTAAAGTTTCATTTTGAATGTACCACATTTTCATTTCTCTAAATATAAAACTCTTAATTTTGAAAAAAGGAATTCAACTTTTAATTTATACGCTTTAAAAGCTTGGAATTTTAAACTGAAAATTTTATAATTTACCATTTTTCACATCCATAAAATCAAAAATGTTCCATTTTGAAACGCTCTAGAATGTACAGGTTTGATAATATCGAAGGCTTTGAATTGGGATTTAGTTAATTATTTAAAGTTTTAATTTGAAAATTTTTTTTTCAACGTGTATTCGCGCTGAAAAACAACCTTTCAATGTTATATTCTACAGTTTTGAACCATTTAAATTTGAAAATTATTTGCCACGATTTTTGCATCTTTGGGGTCAGAATGATGTTTTCAATACTCGATAATATCCGAGGTTCATTGTAATGAAAATTGTTAATATTAATGGACCTGACAAAATGATACGCTGCAACTTTAAACAAAACCGGTTGGTAAAAAGACATGTTTAACAAATTATAGGAAACACAAATCATTTTTTAATGTTACAATAAAAACTTATTCTATTTTAATTGCTTTCAATTCAAAATTGTTTAATATAAAACGGTTTCAGTGTGAAATAATTTAATGTTGAAAGTTTGAAGCTGAAAGTTGACCAAGAAGTAAAATTTGTTATTTAAAAATTTACAGTTTTGAAACATTTAAAAGGGGGAAAGTCATAAGACTTTTTTAATATTTGAAATCATTCGGAGTTTCGAATGTGAACCTAATAGGGAACGTTCCAGGAACGTCCCTGGAACGTCCCGCAGGTACCTTGGGCACGTTCTACTGGAACGTTCCAGCCACGTCCCCGCAACTTGTAAAATGTCCGTCGCTTTGGCCTTATCGTTATTATTATTTTTAGAAACAAATATCTCGTAAACCGTAAGAGATGGGTAAAAAGGATGTCATTTTTTAGTTTTGAGTACCGCGTATACTATACCATAATATGATATCCATATTATAAATTGACATCGATTTTTACCTACCAAAGGGGCGGACATTTTACACGTTCCGGGGACGTGGCTGAAATGTTCCAGTGGATCGTTCCCAAGGTGCCCGCAGTACGTTCCAGGGACGTTCCTGGAACGTTCCGTGCTATTTAGGGAATAAACTAAGAAGGTTCAAGACTCCACTCACGCTTGAAATTAAAAAAATGTAATTGTAATAGATATTAGGAATTTATTGAGAGGTTCTGAATGTAAAACGGATCATTCAATTTAGTTTCAAAAATTAACTTAGATCAAGGATGGAGAAGAAAGAGAACTAGAAAGACGAAACAGACGCCAATCAAGATAGAGAATTTACAGAAGCCGAAGTACGAATAGAATTTCAGAATAAGATATACGAACGCATAGATAGGGCAACTTGGGAGGCGGTAATACACAATAAAGATATACAGGGCGCATGGACTATGCTCCGGAAAAATCATTGTTAGGAGTGCAACTGAAGTGTGTGTTACTGCGGTTGTAGGAAGAATGACTGTCGATGCGTGGTGGAATGATGAAATCCGCGTAGCATGCACGAAAAGAAGCGAGCGTATCTAAGAAAGTTGAAAATTACAGGCCTTAGCGATGGCGAGAGAAACTAGAAAATGATTATAGGGACAAGAACAGAAAAGTAAAAATACTAGTTAAAAAAAGCAAGAATAAAATCAAAGCGGAAGAGAAGAAAATGGCAAGGGTGAAATAGTATATGATGCGGACGAAGTAAAAGACGGTCATAGGACCATTATAAGAAATTATTGGGTGGTGAAGCTAACGATCAGCACAACTGCGACACAGAAGACCATACATAGGAAAATCAGGTTGAAATAATTAGTTTCTCTGAGGTTAGAGATATTATTAAGAGCTTAAAGAATGGTCAGGCTGCTTGTGGAGATGGTATTCACGCTGAAATGCTTAAATACGGTGGCGACTACATACCTCACAGGTTGTGCGAGTTGATTTTATGTATCGAGATGGGGGAAGTTCCAGATGACTGTAAAAAGGCGATCATCGTCCCAATATATAAAGGAAAGGGAGATAAAAGACACTTAAATAAATACGGAGGTATCAACTTGCTAAGTATCGTAATCAAAATATATTGAAAAATACTTATTAATAGGGTAATGAAAATAACAGGAGAAAAGATCAATGCAATTATGAGATAGACAGGCGCATAAACAAGAGTAGGAAGGTTATCGGCAGTTTGGGAGCCATTACCAGGAGTAGAAATATAATAAATAAAGCTAAAATTGCGATCGGGTAAGTCGAGGAGAGATGGTACACGAGGAGAGATGAGATACTCCTCGATATTTTGAGCCTGTCCTACCGATCGAGCTGACTCTCAATTATTTTATTGGTTTTGACGTGCAAATAAAAAATTAGGGAGTTCACGTAATTGCCGCGGCTTTGTAAAAAGGTACAGGTGAGTTATTCTGCGCGACGATCAGAGCCAGAAATTTCTGGTGCGCCTGAATAATTATTCGTTTTTTCTTAATCAGTTGTGATTTTCTGGAAAAGCATCACGTACATCGGATTATGGGATCCTACTGCAAGGTTAATTGATGTAAGTAACCTGGCGAAAGTTTCGGATAGGAATTCATTCCTAACCAATCCGAAGTCGTACGAATCATTCCGGAATCTGTATCCGAACCAGTCCGAGTTAATCCGAACCAATCCGAAAAAAGTTTTACAATTTCCAATCCGAATGAATCCAATTCAATCCGATCTCGGATTCATTCGAATTGAAAATCGGTTTAGGTCAATCCGAGTTCGGAGTGATTCGGATTCATTTGGATTGAAATTTTGGTTCGGATTGGAAGTTCGGATTGGACCGGATTAATTTTTAACCGATTTGGATCGAACGAAATGTAGAACTTTTTTCGGATTGGTTCGGATACAGATTCCGGAATAATTCGGAATGAATTCCTATCCGATACTTTCGCCAGGGTATGTATGGTCCATACGTATTAATTTTATTACTCGCAACACCTTTCCTCGCCGTTCGAGGAGAGATGGTACAATTGAGAAAAAATTAGTACAATTAGGAAAAATTGAGAAAAATAAAGTGTTCATGAAAAAGCTGGAAAACCCCTGCAAAAAGCACGTAAGCAAAAAAAACCTGCGAAAAACACGAAAGCAAAAAATTCTAAGCCTGTGAAATTTACTTCAATTGTATGTTAAATTCGTCCTCTATGTTATCATTACACTTGGAAATAAAAAAGTTTGCATTAATACATAATTTTTGTATTATAATTCATGGTTAAACTAGATTTTCTTTCCTGTACCACCTATCTTCAACTGTCCCATCTCTTCTCAAAATTTTTTTTTCAAACGTGCCCGACAACGTTAAAATTTATTCCGAAAATATATATCTATGCACGTTTTATATCGAAAGGGTACGCACTAAGACTTACAAGGGTGGGATAATGTTATTTTCACGAAATGACAGCCCTAGGCGCAAAAAAAAAAAATTATGTACCATCTCTCCTCGACTTACCCTATATAATTCTATATTAGCACCCACTGTGCTGTACGGTAGCGAGACCTGGACCTAAAAAAATAGAAATAAATAAGAGTAAAATTAACGCGGTTGGCATGCAATACCTGCCATTAGCGCACAAAGCGGACAAAGCGGACAAAGAATGTGATGTAGAGGAGACACTGACAAGTGTAAAAGAAATTTGTTGACATGGTTTGGGCATGTTGAGATAATGAAAGACGAACGACTGACGGAACAAGTATATCTAGGTAAAGTAAATGGTAGCGTACCTAGAGGCAGACCGAGGAAAGAATAGTGGGAATGTGTGAATGAGACCCTAAAAAAAAGATATAAAAAGCCACAAAAACAAAAGAGCTTGCATGAGAAAATGTATGGTCGTAAAGGAAGCTAAAGAGGTATGTCAGGATAGAAAAGTGTGGCGACAAATAGTTTATGAGAAATGCATGATGAAGTTTGTTAGTGGAGTGAGAGACGCCTAAAACGAAAGACCTTGGATACTAACAGGCCCAAGTGGACAGATTCACATAATGACTTTGTGAAGCTCTTCGCCGGGGGTGTTTGCTAGAGACATTGATCAGCGACTTGGGCCGGAGCAGTGTTGCGGAACGAACGTGTTATTTAAGACAAACAACACGGAAATTCTAGATTTATCTAAAAATCTATACTTACTCCGAAAGGGATTTGGCTTAATGGTATAATAATAATCCAGAGGCGACTGTTGTCACCTCAAACGCTCGCGGCCGCTATATAAGGATGACAGCGGTAAAAGATGAACTGCAAACCACACCATGCTCCTAAATTTGTAGATACAACATCATTGCAAAAGATTTTAAACATCGTATTAAATTAACTTATAACATCCTCATCTCATCAGTCACTTGACTTAGTCCGTGGCTATGATAAAAAAACCGGGCTCACTTGAGAAAATGTTTGAAAAAAAATAACCTACCGAAGGTGCTCTCGCGTTGACGTCGCGGTAGGGCTTGATCTTTCCTCTCATGACTTTGACGGCTATGTTGGCTGTAGCATTGCTACTGATAAGCTTTCTCATGCCAGACAGGCAGAGAACAAAGAGGAAAGTTACTAAGAGAAACACCAAAAACTCATTAATTACCATGGACAGTATATTAAATATTTTGAAACGCTTGTCGCTTCCCGATGATCGTCGGGGCATCCCTGGAGCCAACCGCTGGGGGGCACAACATGCGGGACGGTGGTGATGGTGAGCTGCGAGATGGTCAGGCAGATCTCACTAATCAAACAGCTGGCCAGCAAAAACACCTACGAAAAACGGTAAACAATGGAACATCATCTGTCTCTGCTGAGGATGCTTTGACTAGCGTTAGCAATTTGCAGCCAACTACCTCAACAGAAATACCATGGGAGAGCATCAAGTGGGATACCACAATTGAAGAGAAATTGGTGCGTCTCTACTATGAAAGTGCGAAGTATGAAACCAAAAGGGAAAGGGATATAACTTCAGGACGAAGTTTGCTGCGAAGTATCCTAACACACATAAAGTTTCAGTGGAAAGACTGATCGCCAAGTTGAAGGACATCGGAAATAATCTTCGTATCTCAGAAGACCGAGTAATGGAGATGAAACAGCAGGTTGATTTGGCGTGGAAAAACGTCAACAATGAACGTCAGTTAGAGGAAACCGCATTCCACGATCATGCAGCGACAATTGCTGTTTTTACGCAACCTAATGATGATCCAGCATCACCGCATCCTCCAGAAGCAGATGGCCCAATTCAACCTGAGGCAGAAGCAGAGGTTCAGCAACCAAGAAGGCGAGTAAAGTGGACATACCTTATGAAGAGAGATGTTACGCGCCTTTATTTTTTGGCAAAAAAAAGTGGGCAAAGTGTGAGGAGTGAACACCATCGACTCTTCTTACTCAAGTACCCAGAGCTAACCACAAGAATAAATGAGCAGAATATAGCGGACCAAAAACGCAAACGAAAGGAATTTTGGTCATGCTTTACTAGAGTTCAGACATGTAGAACCAAGACAAAGGCATTCTCTGCCCAAGATGAACATCACATAGAATCTGCGTGCATCAATAGAACAGCTTAACAGCAGGGTTTCACCTACGCATTTGAACGCAACACTAACTGCGTTAGAGGTGCAAACTCTTGGGTACTGTGCAGCTGTGGCAGCCGTTAGAAAGTGATTTCGGCTACAGGCAATGTGCAGGCAAGATGTTCTGAACATCTTGAACATTTACGAGTCAGTAGGGTACTGGTAGCAGCTCAGAAAGTGGTTTTATTAAACACCTGTTGCGTTCTAAGAAACTTTCTAGAACATCTGGAAGCAGGCGACTAAAAACCTATGGAGTGACAGATGGTAGCTCTAAGAAAGCATCTAGAGGCGATTGTTGTCACCTTCAACACTCGCCGCCGCTGTGTAAGGATAACAGCGGTAAAAGACGAACTGCAAACTACACCATGCTCCTAATTTTGTACCTACACCATCACCGCAAAAGATTTCAAACATCATATTAAATTAATTTATAACATCCTCATCTCATCAGGCATTTGTCTTATTTTAAGTCCGTGACTGAGAATAAAAAACCGGGTTCACCCGAGAACATGTTAAACGAAAAAAAATAATAATATAATAATACTATAATACTATTTATTATTTTAATAACATGGTATAATAATTTAATAATTCATTAATGATAATACAGTGAAGAAAGTTATCGCTAGAACTAAGAAATTTTCAGCGCCAGGGCCAGATAAAATCAACAACTGTTGGTGAAAGAAGTTTACTTCTACGCACCAACATCTAGCTCGTATATTTACTACTTTCTTATACGGAAAACAACCCGTCCCGCAGTGGCTAGTGGAAGGACGCACCGTATTGATCCCTAACACCAGAGATTTGTCAAGTCCAAAGAACTACAGGCCCATAGCTTGTTTAAACACCAGCTACAAGCTATTCACTGGCATCCTCAAAGAGAGGATAATAACATCTATCGAGCCGGTATGAAGTGCAATAGTTGAACAACGTGGATGCAAGAGAGGGCTGGCAGGTTGTACGGAGAACCTGTTAATAGACACGTGTATTACCCAGGACTAGATCAGGTATCGACGCAACCTGTCCATGGCTTGGATTGAATACCGTAAGGCATTCGATAACACGAACCATGAGCTACTTATTAAGCTCATTGAGTGCATGGAGGTGCATCCAAAAATAGTGAGATGCATAAAAGAGCTTATGCTCTCGTGGCGGACAAGATTTGTCATAACATCTGACAAAAGACAAGTGACTACAAGCTATATGACATATAAGAGGGGGGTCGTCCAAGGAGACTCTCTAAGTCCGATACTTTTCTGCATCTCCCTCTTGCCTCTATCTATTGTGCTCCGAGGCAAAAACTCTAGATACGTATGTGCCCCGCCGATCAGAAGGGAACATAAGGTCAACCACCTTTTATACATGGACGACCTTAAACTCTTTGCTTCCTCAAGAGGACCTTAACATTCTTGCGGAGGCGGTAAATAGGTACTCTAAAGCATGTGTTAAAAACGGCCCTCGCAAAAAGGTATCGCCAAATTCTCAGAAAATTTTGGGCTTCCGAATTATCTGGGAAGAATAAGATCCAGGCGACCAATATGCTGGCCGTTCCTATACTGCTCTACACGTTTGTTACAGTAAAATGGAACGTCGATGAGTTGAAGCAACTTGACCGAAGCACACGCAAGATGATGACAATCCATCGAAGTCATCATTCTAGATCCTCCTTACCTCGAATGTACCTCCCTCGAGATAAAGGGGGTAGAGGCTTGCTAAGCTTGGAGTGTCTTCGTCGAAGAACGGTTCTGGCTACAGCCTGTTCAGTTCTAAATAGCCCAGATTCTCTTATGCGACTCGTACATCAACATGAAGGCGTCAATGCTGCGGCGTTTCTATACCGTGCCGCAGATAGGGCAGCAGAGGAGCTTGGTCTCTAAATTGATTTCAGCGACACTACACATGGCCTAGCATCACTAACACCTTTCATGCTGAAAAGTCGTGTACAGGAAGCAGAACATTCGCTTCTACTAAGAGAACATGTTGACAAGCCCCTTCATGGTAAATTCTACGGCATTATACGCAGAGAAGAGCTATCGATGGGTCTGTCCAACATGTTTCTCAAGTCTGCTGGATTGAGATCGGAGACTGAGGGATTTCTTTTTGCCTGTCAAGACGGCGTTATAGACACCTTAGTTTACCGCGAGCGCATAATGAATGTACCTATAGGCGATACCAACTGCCGAGCGTGCAAGCAAGAGCCACAAACACTTGCACATGTTCTCAGTGGATGCTCGAAGTATACATGCTACGGGTACATACAGAGACACAATGTGGCTCTAAAAGTGTTATATTACCATCTTCGGCACTTCTATGGTGTTGATCTATTGCCAGTCTTGCCATACGCCCAGGGACATATTGAGTCCGTTGTGGAGAATGATCAGTGTAAGATCTTCTGGAATTTCTCATTCTCCACCACTCAAAGTATCAGTGCTACAAAGCCTGATATTGGCCTCCAAGATCTGAAGACGAAGATCATTTACGTGATTGAATTCTTGGCATCAGCCGATGGTAATATCAGTGCAAAGGAGGAAGAAAAACGGGCGAAATATCAATGAATTCGGAAAAAACAATTTTTTTGGGCTAATTTTAAAGATAATTTTCTGCATTATTTTACAGACGTAATGAGATATTTGTAGAATTTTTGTTCTTCGATACAGTGAAATCTTGAACTTGGTTTAAGAAAGTCATAAAAAGTGATAAGTAGTTAACTCCCAGGATAATTTGTATTAACACTTATTTTTAATTTTATTTTATTTAAAATCAATTAAATTTGTTAGAATACTGTTCTATTAATTTTTTTAAATTCATTTACACGGAAAGAAATTTAGGACAGCTGTTGCGTTCGGTGTAGTAGGGCATTACAACCACGATTTTAATGCGACAGCAGCGCTATTTTTGGTGCAGCGGCGGCTTTAAAATGTGGTACAACGTTGCTCGTTGGGAATACTTTAAAGGAATACTTTAAGGGAATACTGCTGTCCCAAACAAGAGAACGTAAACGTGCTACAGTAGTAGATCCGACTTCTACATTTCTATGCTCGGAATGAAAAAGAGAAACCCTACTAAAATCGAAAGTTTTCACGGAATTGGAGACTTCCCATATATCTATAGTTACATATAAGTAAATTTACGTGAGGTTGCGCACGTGTGTCAACCGCGTCCCCAGAAAATAACGCAACGGTCTTACTGAGTTCTGGGTCTGTTGTTGTCCCAAAGTTTGGCGCGTCGTTCGCCCCTCTATGGGATCACAGCGTTCTCAAAATAAGAGAATAGACGTCTTGAACGCAGGGCGCGCCGGCGCTCGTGTGTGTAGCTTAGCAGTAGTACGTATAAGTACCGCAGTCGCCCAAAATTTCTTTACGTGTATGAAAACCTGACTTTATATCAATATCGATAAGTTCTTTAAATTAAGCTTAGGTTTTGACTGCATCGAAGGAAAAATTCTAGAAATATCTTATGAAGTCACTAGAAGAATGCAGAAAATTATCTTTAAAATTGGTCCTAAAAGATTAAAAAATATTAATTGCTTTCGGATTTATTAACATTTTTCGAAAACATTAAAATTTGAAGTTTTTTTTTATAACTTCTAATAAAATTAATATATTGTTTTCAATTTAAGACCATTAGGCGCAGAATTTTTTCAGGTTTCCATCAGTATTTGGAAGTAAATTTACAGTTAAATATTTTTAAAACTAGAGTGCTTTTATAAACTATTGAAAAAGAGATGTCTACAAACTTCTGCATAGCAGTGTACTAGATTCTCTTATAAACTATCCAATGTAGGTACAAAAGATTTATTGAAACTATATACGAAGCAAGAAGATAGAGACAGAGAAGAATACTGTACGAAGTTGAAAGAATAACTAAATGGCTCCTTTGAGTTGGTGAAGAGAAGCAAGCCTCCGGTCTCTGATACATGACACAACGCGTGTATCAGAGCCTCGCATTACACTTTCGAGCCATGGTTTCACTCGACTCAGGCGCGACTCCCCATATCGAGGTCTAAGATGTTTACGCATCAAAAATTACTCAATTAGGAAAATTTTTACTTTCACATTGTTCACATATTAAAGCTTTATATAACAAATAAAATTGCGTCTATAACATGACAAGATTTACAGTTTACACATACACACAATTCGAAATGGTTGAATTTTAAGCATATTATTAATTTAAATTATTAGCGAAAAAAAAATTATCGAGCAGAAAATTTATAACCTTTTGATACATTTGAATCGTCTAGTTGCAAAACCGGCCAACTCCTCGATTTTGAGAAATGCGTTTTTTCAGTTTTTTTAGTCCTAAGTGAACTTTTTAATCAACTGGAAACAAGAAACCATGAAAAAACCACCCAAATCCCTGTGTTATGCGCGTTCGAAAATCACGATTTGCTGCAGAACCGGTCAAATCTCCATGCTGAAAATGGCCGCTTGTTTCGTGTATTGTTCACCTACATACTTAAGGATACAGAAGTTTGTGGGAGAAGTTCCTTTCAATCAAGCAAGAAATAGGAAAAGTGTTTTGAAACATACTGCCCTAATGTCTTTAACAACAAAAGAGTTTTGGTTCCCATCTTATTCTGGCTAAGTGTGACAGAAAATCAGCTTTCCCCAAAAATTTTGTTTTTTGGAGATGGCCGGTTTTGCAACTAGACGACTCATTTATGAGTGAAATGACTTTTAGGTCAATCTAAAGAATTAATTGAATATCAAAAATTATAATTACTAGGGGTGTACAAAAATCTCGAAGCCCGAAGCTCAACCGGGCCGAGTCGAGCTTTTAACACTTCGAATCGAGCAGAGCCGAGTAGTTTCAAAAGCTCGAAAAATTGCGGGTTCTCGAAGAGGTTCGGGTACCCGAAAACTTCGGGTTCTCGAACAGGTTCGAGTTCTCGAAAAAGTTCGGGTACCCGAAAATTTTGGCTTTTCGAACAGGTTTGAGTTCTCGAAAAAGTCCGAGTAGTTTCAAAAGCTCGAAAAATGCGGGTTCTCGAAGAGGTTCGGGTACCCGAAAACTTCGGGTTCTCGAACAGGTTCGAGTTCTCGAAAAAGTTCGAGTACCCGAAAATTTTAGCTTTTCGAACAGGTTTGAGTTCTCGAAAAAGTTCGTGTACCCGAAAATTTCGAGTTCTTGAAAAGGTTTGGCTACCCTAAAATTCCGGGTTTGATTTATTTGATTTGCATAAAACTGGATACTCAGGCGGTTTTAGGGTCGCTGATTTGGAATCTGAAATAAAAATGTGAATATTCAAAACAGCAGATCGAAAATGCCGGTCCGAAAATTCCGAAAGTGATTTGATTTACACCAAATTTGATACTGGAAGGTTTTCATAGTCCTTTGTATTAACTTGAATTCCTTTGAATTCACTTGAATTTCTTTGAATTCATATTAAATTCCTTTGAATTATTTTGAGTTCGTTGAATTCTATATAATCTTTTTAATATTTCTGAATTGCTTCGAATGCTTTGAACGCTTTCAGGTTCTTTTAAATTGTTTTAACTTCATCGAAATCTTCTATATTCCTCGGAATTCCTTGAATTACCTGAATTCCTGAAATTCTTCGAAATTCCTTAACCTCGCCTAAATTCCTTGAATGCATCTGAATTCCCTGAATTATCTAGATTCAGGATATTCTAGGAATTCAAAAAATGTACAGAATTCAAGGAATTCACGGAATATACGGCATTCGCGGAATACTGTGAATTCAAGGAATTCAAGTAACTCACGAAATTAAGTGAAATACTTGAATTCCTTTAATTCTTTGAATTCTGTAAACTCCTTGAATTCCGTGAATTCTGTAAATTCCTTGAATTCCGTAAATACCTTGAACTCCATAAATTCCTTGAATTCCATAAATTACTTAAATTCCGTAAATTTCTTGAATTCCCTAAATTTCTGGATTTCCTTGAGTTCCTTAAATTTCATGAAATCCTTGAATCCCGTGAAATCCGCGAATTCCATGAGTTTTATGAATTCCGTGAATTTTCTGAATTCAGATAATTCAGGGAATTACGAGAACTTCAAGATAATGCAAGCAACTCAGGAATTTAGATGCATTTAAGGAATTTAGACTAGGTTAAGGAATTTAGACTAGGTTAAGGAATTTTGAAGAATTTAAGGAATTGAAATAATTCAGGGAATTTCGAGGAATATAGAAGATTTCCATGAAATTAAAAGTATGAAAAAGAATCTGAAAGTGTTACGAAAGCTCGAAAGCTCCGAGAACCCGACACAACTCGAGTACTCGCAAATGTCGAGAACCAGACCTGCCTCGGGTTCTCGAAACCAACCGCGTACTCGAAACTTTTGGGTTCTCGAAAAGTCGAGTATTCTCGAGCCCGACTTGGTCCGCGCCGGAAAATTGGAGTTCGACTCGGCCCGAGCTTTAGAGCTTCTTGCACACCCCTAAGAACTACTATCTAAATTTGCATAATTATTTCAAAATTTGAAACACATATTTTTATAATCTATTTATAAAACTTCAATTCTTGCGATCAAAAAATTAACGACGCAGTAAAATTAGAATTTTTTCCAAGTTTTACGAGTGATATGACTTTTGTGTCAGTTTGAAGAGTCCAGGAAAAAGTTACTATTATTATCTACATTTGCATACTTAAAACTCCTTAAATGCACCAATATTTTTAATTTGTTAATTATTACTGAAACGTCAACATGACATCAACTGTATCTTACTGATAGAACACGAATCATTAGCTGGATACCCTTGTAGATTATTCTTAGTAATATAATATTGCAAACAGATATTACTTTAAACAAGGAAATTGAAGTTAGATATAATTATAATTTTGATTTGCATTTTAAAAAAGTATAGTGAAACTTTAAATAAATATTATCATATATTCTCGTAAATATTTCAATTAAACTGCCGCATCGAAGAAGAAGATATATAGTTATTTTATAAATGATTATTATTGACTACTTCATTACCTGAGACAATTAGGTATTAGGGTGGCCCAAAACTATACATTTTGCAATTTTCGACCGGCGCATTCGCAAAATCGTTCTCTCATGGAAACAAATAAATACATTTTTTTTATTTTGCAACAAAATGATTTTTATTACTATGTGTGACAACTTTTGTCTTATGGAGTTTAACACGTAAAACGCATACTTTTTTTACTTTCTTCGATTTTCTTCAAAAAATTATAGGTCAATTTTTTACCCTTTCATACACTTTTTCTCTCCTCAATAAAGATGCATTTCTTCAAATTTTTATACAACAAAGTTATAAAAAAATGTGATGTCTGTTAAGTTATATTTATGGTTATAAATATTATTTATAACCATGAATAATATTTGGCAAACATCCATGATTCTTTCTTTCGTAGCCTGGGCGTCCTAACCCCACCTGTCATTCTACTTATGTTAGAATAAATTGAGTCACGGCTCTCAGTCGAAAAGTTAAAGTCCCTCTGACAACCTACAGCGCAAGCGCAGTTTAGCTGTTCATCCGTCGGTCGTAAACTTTTGCGTGGCGAGAGCGAACCAATCGCGCGAAGCCCCCTCCCAGCGACATCGACGGAACGATCCTCGCTAGTGAACCCCCACTCGCCTGCGTCGCGAGTGGTGCGCCGCCACTGAAGCGAAGCCCAAACTAAGCCAAACCAAGGAACCCCCCCCCCTGGATCTACCTGGATTCCTCCCGATTGGCACATCATCTCCATCACCGTCCCCACAACTGGACCACTCACCACACTCGCTGCCCCCAGTAGCATTTTCTTGAATCCAAGGTACGCGATGCCCCCCCCCCGCCAGCTACATCTCAAGCTCAAAAATCCTAATACCCACACGGCTAGAATAAGACGCGAGCTTCCAATGGAAATAGTTTTAGCAATAAACCTTCACTTTAATTTTGAAATTATTTTGCTTTTCCATTTATAAATTAGTTTCCCTCTCATTTAATTTAATAACTTTTGAATCAATCTCAACCCACAGACTGACCTCAAATTTGAGACATCTCGAAAGTTGCATGAAATTGTAACATTTGTAGATTCGTAGCAAGCCTTAGATATGATTATCTAACTAAAAATTTTCAAGAAATTTCATTATTTTTAATTTATAGTTTTGAACAATTGCAATATTGAGTAAAGATGAACAATTTCAGCCCAACTCTTAGCTCGTAAAATGCAGAATTTATGGCAGTTAAATTGAACTCAAAGTGGCTTACTGTTAGAGACTTAGGACTTCCAGATGCAGGCTCGACCAGAAAGCCCTCTGATACACGCCCAAACCTGTACCCCAGCACATTTCCCAAACTTTTTTCACACTTTGTGGGGAGCCAACCAATTTTTTTACAATACCTGAAACCTAGGGGGAACTTCACTTCAATGAGTTAAATAGCAGAGTAATAACACTAAAACTGTCGTCTGGGTTAAACCTCACGGCTCGCTTCAGGCTCTCTTAAGACTTTTATATTTTAATTCGCACCTCAAGAGAAAACTTTAAAATACTACAAAGAGTACTAAAAATCACTTTTGTTTCAAAATAAAAAAAGAAATAATCATTTGTTTCCACAAGAGAACGATTTGGCGAATGCGCCGTTCGAAAATTCCAAAATGTATATTTTTGGGCAACCCTAGTAGGTATGGATAAGGACCAACAAATAAATGTATATCCCGCTCTACGATTATTTCTGATTTTTGTGTTTCATTTGAAATATCCAAACTAACATCTTCTTCATCGTCTGAATCCAATTCTTCTGAGTCTTCTTCATCTCTGTCGTTAAGAATATCTTCCATTATACTTGGTTCTTCCGCCTGCTGTTTTAGTCGTTCGAGGATTTCTAACATTTTCTTTTTGTTTTCTGGGTCGTAATCTCGAACTTGCATTTCCAACTCTACCCAATCTTTATAAAAAGATTCTGAGCAATCCTGATGTCCTTCTGACTTGTAACATTTCAGAGAGCAGTAACTGATACCGCACTGTGGACACGTGTATCGGCGTGGCTTTTCGTCGCATCTAAAATTCCAGAACTTTTTATTTTATATCTATATTAATTATGACTTGAATCTAGTTGTCTAATCTAAGTTTAAATTGACAATATAGCAAAAGCAAAATATCATTGTCAGGCACTTCACTTAAATGTCAAGCTATGCGTGACAAATATATGCCTAAGAGAAAGTACGATATTATATATATATATATATATATATATATATATATACATACATACATACATACATACATACATTGTATTTAAATAATTAAAATTTGTTTATAACGAAATAAATGGAGAACCGTAGTATTATTGTTTTCAAGATACAGTCCATTTTAGTGTAGATAGATAATATAATGAGATAGTTATAAAAAAATACTATATCTTTTTATAAAAACCGCCTTATTTTTTTAGGCATATCATTTTCCTTTCGGGGACGTTTTTCGAACGCCCAAATACAGCAAAGTGAGTGAAAAATTTGATCGTATCTTGATGCGCGCATTTTTCACACCTGCAATTGTTGGAGGGGAGATTTTCGCTGAAATGTTGGAGGGTACATTGATATCGGCCATAAGCTGAGATAAAATATACAGGCTGGAATTCTCCAGCCTTTAGAAACGACCTTTTCTCACTCATCGGCTCTCCATCAAACTTTCCTAAATTCCACGTTTACTTCCGAATCTTTTCGTCTCTCTCCCACCAACACTTTTCTCTTCCCTCTCGCTCACTCCCCTTGATATACCCCTACTCAACTTAGCTTGACAAGAACTCACTTTTCCATCTCTCTCTCTCTCTCTCTCTCTCTCTCTCTCTCTCTCTCTCTCTCACGTCCGCCTCGACGCTCTACTCTTTTCTCTCCGCTTTTCCACAAGCAACCCCCCTCGCCTCTCTCTCCCCGCATCAGTTTACTCTCTCAACTTGTCAAACTCGGCTTGGCTCGAGTTTGTTTTCCCGACAGCCAACAATTTGGCCGTCCTGATCAAAACCGGTTTCTGCTCTTCTCAACTCTCCTCTCGATTTGGCCGGGAGGTTTGTGCCAGGCTATACCGGCGTAACCAATTTATATGTATCTACCATTGATTGTCATTTTTATTTGTTTGACACCCAACCCGGTACACGTTACTGAACAACGTCCCTCAGGCAGCGTCCCATTGTGGGCGGGAGGTCTAACTTTGCAGCACGTGACCGAGGCTCTGCTGTCGTGTTATTGGATTTATGTGTGTTCGGTATTCTTTCGCGGGCCGCGTTAACATTGTTCGCACGAATATCGAAGTGTATGCTTTTATCTTTTTCCGGAATATCGGTGCTCATTGCTCATTTCGCGCACCTTCACAGGATTTCAGTGCTGTTATATAGGCTGCCTGGTCCGAGCCCGGTTACAACCCCTCTCGGTTATCTTCTTCCACCCGAGTTCATCCAGGCTGCCCGGTCCGAGCCCGGTTTCAGCTCTTTCGAGTATTCTCTTCTTTCCAGGGTGCATATAGGCTGCCCGGTCCGAGCCCGGTTACAGCTCTTTCAATTATTCTCTTCTACCAAGGTGCATATAGGCTGCCCGGTCCGAGCCCGGGTACGGGCCCCCTTCGTTTCTTTTCTCGCTGCAAAGATTCATGTTATGGGTACGTAGTACTCGTTAACGAATACCGGATAACCCGCGTTCGTCAAGCTCGTCACCGCACGCCCGGGAAAGCCCCAGTCAAGATTGACTTGGCGACCTACCACGCTCGTAGATCATTGCCCGCACCCCGCCGGACACCCTTCCGTCGGATCATTCGTCTGCTCCCACATCGAGACATTACAAAAATCCGAACCGGAGTTTCCGTAGACGTGAGAAGAAGCGCCGACAAAAGGCACAGCTTACCCAGGCGCTGGCCAGCGGGTTAGCCTACGGCCCCATTCAGCTTCCTCTTTCCCCCGTAACTCACTTGCCCGGAACCTCCGTGGCAACCGAGTTATCGCAATTCGTTCCTCTGTTTCTATCACACAGCCCCTTCCGACCGGTTGATAAACCCGAGTTGCTCTTCTCCCCCCTAAAGGGGTTACCTTCCTACGGTAAAATCAAGCCCTATTGGCCGTGTCAAGCGGAAACTTTTCTCCCCTTAGGTTTGCCAGCATACAGCCCTGGCACCACCTAGTGGAAACCGAAACCCCTCGACTTAGATGGACACTGCCCCCCCCCCTTCTTTTAGTTGGGGATCATACAGTTGGTATTTGTCAGCCAACCCCCCTTGGGGGGGGGGGGGGGACACCCCCCCCCCCCACCTAAAACCCCCCCCCCCCCCCCCGATCTTTCCGTACCACTACGCGGGAATTTATCAACATTTTAGCATACATTTAATAAAAAATTGAAGGACTTTTTACTTGAGTAAATGCGCGCACCTTCCACACCTACAGATGTTGGAGGGAATATTTTAATCGTAAAATCGTCGACACGACTTTGAGATTTTTTGTTGAGTAAGAAATCAAAGCACAATGTCAAATCCATGAAATTTAAGTAGCCCATGCTCTACTGAACTTGCATAATATATCTCAGAATTTTCAAACATTGCGCAGAAAAGCTGTGAGCATACAAAGCATTTAATTTTTGTAGCTATTGACATATATTATACAGGTACACTTTTAGGATTTGTTCCAACAATTATATACTATATCATTTCATGAGGGTACCTATAATGCCTGTAAACTTTTGTTCTCATTCATGCAATATAACTTGTATTTTAGGTGTAGGTTTGTCCATAACATCATGGTGGCAGAAAAATGACACTTTACGTGGAAACACCTTTTGGCACGGTTATTACGCATCCGCTTGGGGGTTCATTTCTTCGGGAACATCCCTGGACAATTGTCCGCGACTGCTTATTAGTTATTGTAACCATATTCAGCAGAAACCTATGGTACAGGGACCCTCTATCCGCAAACCGGGGACGCGTCCTGCGGCTTTATCATAGGCCGTTCGGTTCGATTCCAAAGGAATCTAAACCGAACGCCAAAGGGTCACAGTATATACATACGAATATATAGTTAAAAGTTTGTCATAAGGGCAACCGCAGTATTTCGCTGGGAGCGGGTGCTAATCTGAAAAACTGCACCCGCTCCCAGCGAAATCGCGGTAACATTTCAGCTGTAACCACGTCTCACGACCGTGAGATCGGTAGTTATAGTATGCGACGAATTCAATGCGAAGATCCAGCAAAAGTCTCGTGCACCCTGAGGACACGGAGTGACCCAAGGACGACCGCCTTCTGCATTTTCCCCGCATTAGTTGGGACACAGGGATGCTTTTCAGGCTATTGACCAGTGAAACCTTGACACCTCCAAGAGCGCCGATGATTAAGATGATTAGCTTAACAGAATATTCCGGGTATAACCGTCGCAACTCCCTCATAAGATCTTTATACCTCTTTTTCTTTTCCTTCTCCTTGGCTGTGACGTTTTTGTCAGCTGGTGCCGAAAATTCGATAACGAACATGGATCGTTTCTCAAAGTCAAGGAGAACTACACTACCGGTCAAAATTGTGGGACCACCTACAAAATTTGTATTAAAATCACGCTCGTCTTTAATTTTTAATACAAATTTAATTTAATTTAATACAAATTTTGTAGGTGGTCCCACAATTTTGACCGGTAGTGTATGTCAGGCCGCGAGTGCGCAACAGAAACAATTGTCGAGAATATGAAGTTCCAGTATCTGCAGCTCTTCTCATTTTCGAAAATTGACTCTATTTCCCTAGGATCGTTTAGCGGAGCGGTATTTGGGCTAATGCCGTAAGAGTGACAGAGATGGTAATACAGCACTCTTAGTGCCGCATTGTGCCATTGGATGTAGGTCGTTCCCGCGACACCGTCTTGACATGCCAAAATGAAACCCTCCGTGCCCGACTTCAATTCGGGTGATTTAAGGAAAGCAAACGTTAGCTCATACGACATCGACTGATATTCCACATTTCTGTGGAAGATGCCGTGCATCCTCTTGTCGAGGAGCTGTGCGCGGAAGTTTTTCTCCTGTGCTTTCTTAATCCGGGCCTTCAGGAGTGAGTATTCAAGATGGATAAGATTTGATGCATTTTGCTCACCCCTGATATTGAAGTCAAGGCCTAGTGTTTCAGCAGCCTCCTCCGCTGCTTTGTAAAGAAACGCCCCTTTGCCCACTTCTTCGTGTTTCCTGACCATTTTAAGAAGAGCGTCTTGTCCATTTGCTGTTGTGAAGATATTCAAGATTCAGTATTCCGCGACCACCTTGACGGCGTAAGATGCAAAGTCGCGGAACAGAAGACTTAAGGTGCATGCTTTTGTTCATGTGCATAACCTTTCGGGACCCGATATCGGGGGATCTGAGCTCGTCCTTCGTCCATGGAACTACTCCAGATGAATAGAGTACTACTGGACGCAAGCATGTTCGTCGCAGATACTTTGTTCCTCGCCGACAGTTCGGAAGACCATATCCGTCGGATGAGACGTTTGTATCTGCAACGGAGAGTATCCTTTATAGATACCACGTCCTGAATGCGGCTCTGTGGCACGCCCAGGTATGTATAGGTCTCTCCAGCGCCAATGTGTCGTATAGCGCTTCTGTCGACGAGCTGAGGATCTTTGGGGATGCCATTAAGTTTTCCTTTCTTCAAATCAACCTTGGCGCATTTCTCTAACCCGAACTCCATTCCAATCTCTTGAGTGTACTTTTTTGACAATGTCTAGAGCTAGATGCAGTTTCTCTTTATTTTTAGCATAGATCTTGAGATCATCCATGTAAAATACATAAGTGACCTTATGCTTTCGATCTCCAGGTTTGCCGCAGAGGTACCCTTCGGAATGGCTAAATGCGAGAGATAGTGGCAATAATATGAGGCAAAAGAGTAGAGGGCTCATAATGTCGCCCTGAAACACACCTCTCTGAAAGGCGACACTCTTAGTGATCACACGATGTTTTCCAGATGAGATAGTAAATCTGGTTTTCCAAAGCGGCATTAATCTCTCTATGCACCTCACGATGTGTGGATGAACCTTTAATTTTTCAAACAGACAGATGATAAGTCTGTGGGAGATTGAATCGAAAGCTTTCCGGTAATCAATCCAGGCCATCGATAGAAATCGATGATAGGATGCTGCGTCTTTACAAACACATCTATCGATGAGCAGGTTCTCCCGACATCCTGCTACGCCTTTCTTTGAGCCGCGTTGCTCATACATCTCTCGCCACACAGGTCCAATTGTCCGAACAATCCTATCATTTAGGATAGCTGTGAAAATCGTATACAGTGTGTTTAGACAAGCTATTGATCTGTAGTTCTTAGGGTCTGCTAAGTTGCCCGTCTTAGGCAGGAACACTGTGCGCCCTTCCACGAACCATTCCGGAATAGGCTCTTCCGACTTTAGATATAAGGTGAAAATTCGGGCCAGATGCTGGTGGGTTGAAGGCAACTTCTTCTACGAGAAGGTCTTTATACCATCTGGTCCCGGAGCGGAATAGTTCTTCATGCCTCTTAATACGTTTTTCATCTCCTCGGTAGTGATAGGTGGGCATTCCTCCTCAGGTGTTATGGAGGGCATTGCACAGCTCCTTGAAGCTATTTATGTTCTTTGAGCCTTCTTCAAGTGGATGTTGGACTTCGTAGACTTCTCTCCAAAATGCTTCGACCTCCTCTGGTTTGGGCAGATGGTCGACAGTAACTGGAGGGTCTCGGAAGAGTCGAGATGGGTCAGACAAAAACTGTTGATTTTCTCTGAGCCACCTCTCTCTCCGCTCTAGACTTCTCCTAGCCTTAGACAGTACTCCTAATCTGTCAACAATATGCTGCCTGATGGTCAGTAGCTTTGACTTGTTGATTGTGTGATGACGGATCCGCAGTTCGCGCCCGAACTGTCGAACCTTGGCAGTGAAAGTCCTGCCAGATGTTATGTAGTCAGTCACACACTGAATGCGGGACGCGTACTGTATTGCCCAGCCTATATTTGTGCTGAGTTGATGTATTCGTCTTTTAGTCTTATGATCAACCGTTGGTTTTATTTTACGGTTTGCATCTGCCAAAATTCTCGCTGCATTGTACACACCACAATTGATAGTTCAGAGGCCGGATTCTTCGGAAAAATCTCCACGAAGCTCATCATCCAGTTCAGTCAGATTTTTGGGCTTTTGGGAAACCTGAATGTTGATGTTTCTCCGGGTCCTGAAGCATCGTTCTTCCTTTATTGGATGCCTGTTCGCGGTTGGTCTCAGTGTCGCCTCTCTTTCTCTGTTGCCGGCTTGTTCTGGCTGCGTTTGAGTAGGCGCTCCGCTTATATAACCCCTTTTCCGGAGTCCCTCGGCACAGTTTCGCAGAAGTTTATGCGAAAAAAGCGAGAGCTCTGGGTGTTTCTCGCACCACAAAGTATGCAGTCGCGCCATGTAACCTTTTCGTTCAGGGGCCATACTGGTATCATAGCACTCCAGCAGGACGTCCCTGAGTCGATCCGTCCACTTAAAAGTAATGAGATTCTGCCGGTCAATCGCATTGACTCCTTCTTGGTTGGCTCCCCCAACTCTAGGGTAGTCGGCACTGTTGTCCAACCCATTGTCGGGAGCCCTGCGCGTTCGATTGTTTTGAACCGCACTTACTACTACGTAGGGATGTTCAAAAAACTTAAAACTTCGATTATTGGCTCGAGGCTCGATCAGTGGCGCACAGTTTCGTTCTACTGCTACTTTATACAATATATCCCTGTGTTTGTATCTCGAGGTGTAACTTGTTTCTTTTTGCCATATCTCGGTAAGTAAAATACCTATGATCATGAAACTGGGACGAATTTTAGGTCCAGAATACTGATATCCAGTTTCACGATCATTTACGGTCTACCAGTACCGCTTTACAAATAAAAAGAAAAATTATTTACAGGAAAACTGTAATTTAGAATACAACTCTATTGTAACTTCAAAAATTGTACCTTATAACAGGACACACATTCAGCTTTTGATAGTTTTTCTTATTAGTAGATGCTGATCAACTTATATTTTTTCATTATTGACAGGGCTTTCCTAGATTTGACAAATCCGGAAAAAAATGAAAAAAAGGGCAGCAGCTTTTCTATGTTTCAATACTTTGAACTACTTTTTGAGTATTTTTTGAGTACTTTATGAGTGTTTCTGTCTGACTGCTAAAGCATGTGTCAGAAGTCTCTTGACTGTGATTTTCAGGTGAAAAAAACATTCGCAATAATATTTTTATTTGGTTTTTATCTTTTTATTTGAAAGCATTGTTTTTTGGAAATTTTTAAAAATTACATATTTTCAATTAACGCATAAATTATGTGTAGGGTGTTGTTCCTATGTGAATTTGTTCAGATAGGAATTTTAGTGATACTTATTTTCTTTAAAATTCAGAATTTGGGCCCTAATCATGTACATAATATATGGCCGGTTCTAGTTTAGGAGATATTCGCGTTTTTCTAAGTCAGGATCAAAAATATTATTTTGGAGTCTGAGTGGGGGATGTTACTAGGACCTATATTACATCCCTTGGCATTATACTAACGTCGCGAAAGTAAATGGTAGCGGGTATATTTCATGTTTGAAAAAAATTACAACAGTGGCGCTTATGGAACTCGCTAACTTTATGTACATCTGTTTTCCTCGAAAAGCGGTTCTTCGAAGTTTTAACTTTAAAAATGCCCCAGCGACTCGTTTTTCAACCTGAAGGTTCGTTTTGGGCTTAAAATGCCGGGAATTTAACCAGCTATATGCCTCTATACGTAATTCTACACCACCCATAAGGGCCCTTTTCACACGCACACACGCTAACACATACACACACACACACACACAAATGAAGGGCCAAACTTCATACGGTCGGTCGTAAGTGGCAATTTTCGTAGATGCGTTTTATTGGCCTGAACTAACTTTTCTACATACGGGCATAAGTGCCAAATTTCATCAATGCGTTTTATTGGCCCAAACTAATTTTTTTAACCTAACTCATGTTTCTGTAGAAGATTATGGTCCAGTTCGATTTAGAAGTGGGTCAAAATCCATGTTTGGTAATCTTTTTTAGAAAGTTATTTTATCTTTCTTGCCTGTTCTTTTCACCATTCAATAGAGCCAAGTAATAGCTCAAAAGAACTTTTTTGTTTTTTTTCATAATTCAAAAAATAAAAAAGTTATGCAACTCTGTACGTATCAAACTCGGAGTTTTTGGGGACGCGCCGTTCCTTTGACAACGGTTTTCTTGGAGATGGATGCTTTTTTCAGGATGTTCGTTTCGCGGTTCAATAAGGCCTAACAGTATCTCGAACAGTCTTCGCATTTTCTTTGTTTAAAATTAATTGCGGGAAAGTTAGACAGCTTTTTGTTCCTCCTGTAAAATTCGGGATTTGGCACTTACGCCCGTATGCAGTGTGGCGCTTTAAATATTAGGGTGGTCCAAAAAATGTCAGATTTGCAATTTTCGAAATGTTTATGAACTAACGCATTCCAATGGCCGAAATAATATAGCATAGTTTTTTTTTAGAATTTTTAATTAATATTTTGAGGTGGCGCAAGAGGATTTTAGTTCTTATGGTTTTACCACAATTTTAACATGGCAAAAATATACTCTTTCTTCATTTCTCTCTTTAAATACCTTAATAATATCGGACATTGATGCCCATTCGCAAGCTGTTTTATGACATGCGTATAACTATACTTGTATATTATCATTTTATTTGATATTTACATTAAACGAAAGTTTATTTTATCACGAATAGATACTGAAAACAAAGAAAAGATAAAATGATAATAAGAGTAAAAATATCGTAATGAGAGTCAAGCTGCTTGAGTTCTTTTCCTTCAGGTCCTTTTCTCGTCGCAAATTTTAAGGAAATACAACCACCATAAAAAGGAAAGCGATACCTATAGCTACTATCGCAAAAGGAAATCCCATATTCTTGACACGCGGGTATGGCTTTAAGGTTACGAACCAGTGATAGTTTCGCACCTCCGAGAGCACCTATCACAATAACAATTACTTGTACCGAATATTTTGGGTACAGTCGTTGCAGCTTTCTTTTAAGGTCTTGATACCTCTCTTCCTTTTTTTCTCCTTGGCAGTGATGTTGTATTCGGACGGAGCCGAGAATTCGATCACGAATATAGTTCGTTTCTCGAAGTCTTGGAGAACGATGTAAGGCCTCGAGTGTGCAACGGAGACTGCTGTCCGCGAATAGTAGTTCCAGAAAATTTGGCACTTCTCATTTTGGACAATTGACTCTATCTCCATTGGAGCGTTCGGCAGGGCAGGGCAGGGTCGCGACCAACACCGTAAGAGCGACAAAGATGTTAATAAAGCACTCTTAGGGCCGCATTATGTCTATAGATATATATGGTTCCTGCGTGGGTCGGACACCCCGATAGTATGTGTTCTAGGTACTCAACGTGTGCATGACACGCTCTGCACCTATCACTAAGAACTTCTTGACATAAAATGCGGTCACGGTATGCTAAGGTGGAAATGACATCGTCCTGGCATGCGAAAATAAAACCCTCTGTACCTGAATTAAGCCCTGATGATCTGAGGAAACCAAAAGTTTGCTCCTTCGACAAGGACTGTTTTTCTACATTTCAGTGAAAGTTTCCGTGCATTTTCTTGTCGAGTAACTGTTAGTGAAATTTTTTCAACCTCTGCTTTCTTCACTTCGGCTTTTAGAAGTGAAGCATCTAGATGGAGTAATGCACTTTCATCACTTCTGATGTTAAAATTCAGGTCAAGGGTCTCGGCCGCTTGTTCCGCGGCTTTGTAAAGAAACGCTCCTTCGCCAATCATCTCGTGGTTCCTGACCATTTTTATGGATTTTTTGGGGGGATTTTCAAAAATCTTTTGAAATGTTCAAAACTCTTTTCAAATTTTCATATGAATCTTAAGAATATTCTTTCATTCTCTTGAAACCATTCAAAATTCTTAAAATTTTTCTGAATTTGTTATTCGAAATCAACGCTGAAAAACCCAGTTCTCGTCAGATCACTGAAGTTAAGCAGCGTTGGACGCGGTTAGTACTTGGATGGGTAACCATTCAAGAATACTGACATGAGTGCTGTTGGCACATCGTGGGTGTGGTGAGCCCACACTTGTAGTTATTTATAACTACAAGAAAAACCTAGAAACACTACCCGAATCGGGTAGTGTCACGCCTACCCTGAAAGGGAAATGGTTTAATGGTATATATATTAAAAATCTTCATTTTGTTTTAATTTTTTTGAAATCATTTAATTTATATACTTTAAAGCTAGAAAGAAGATATACTTTTTCCTAAAAGTTGTATCGCAAGATTTAGCATATATTGTTGTCGAAAACCTGACTGTTCGCTTTCTCTTGAATATGACTTTTAGTGGCTGTTTTCAGTTTGTTCTTTGCTGAGATTTCAAAAAAAATTTAATATAATATAGATTTTTCAAGATTTTGAAAAAAAAGAAAGCTTTTTAAGAATTCTAACAGATTTTAAGTGGATAAAAAAAATTTCTTAAGTTTCCTAAGAAAATGTACAATAATTTTTTCATTTTTAAAACATAATTTGAGGGGAATAATTAAAAAGATTTAAGAAGATTTCAAGATAATACAAACACTTTCTTAAGGTTCCTGGGAAATTCAAAATAATTTTTTATTTTGAAAAATTAATTTTAAGCGAATATTCAAAAACATTTGAAGACATTTCAGAAACTTAAAAAAAATTGTTGAGAAAAATCTGGAAGATTTTAAGGCCATGTTATACATTAGTCACGTGACCCAGCCAGTCCTGAGATCGATATTTTTTGTCCCATATTTAAAAATAAAAGTTGAAATAGAGCGGAAAAATTTTGGGAAAATATTAATAAATATAAAAGGACAGTGTGTGGTAAAGCATAGAGTTGGGGAAGAAAAAAAAGTTATTATTGAAATAACAAATATCGACCGGCAATCAAGCGATCTGCGTTATCAACAGTCTATGAAATTAAAGTTCCCGAAAATGACACTATGACAGGGCGACAGGCCTCGCTTGAGTTTGCAGTTTTGCACTTTGCTGACACCGTGGATATATCAAATATCAATTTGTTTATTTGCACCAAACCAGCGAATATTATCAAGTGTAATTTTTGCAGCCGATGTTTGCATCATTTTCCTCAAGACATGTGAGCCAGAACTTCAAAAATGTTTCATTGGGAACATTGAAAATTGGTTACAGAGTTCTACAGCACGGTCGGTATTTTTGTGAATTTCCTTATTCATTACATTTTTTTCTTCAACATTTCGAGCCAAATGTTATATACAAACACAGATTACAGTTTCCTGATGCTTTCCCCAAAGTTTCAACTCGATATCTCATTTTGTGTGGCTATGAGTTGCTGTACAAAAAATGCCGATATTGCTCCGGTTTTAATTTCTTCAAAAAATTTTTTTTCTAAATTTCGAGCCAAATGTTGTATACAAACGTATATTATTGTTTCCTGAGGCTTTCGGCCAGTGGCGGATTTAACAGGTGGGAAAAAGCGCGCTTGCCCACTGGGCCCCCCCCCCCCCCCGACCGGCTTTCAATCAGTTATTTAAAACGTCTACGATTTTCTAAAAAGTTTTTCGAATATTTCTGACTTATCAAAAACGTTCTAAAGGGGCCCCCGGGTGCCCCCGCGCATCTAAATTCAGTTGACAGTCAACTGACCATCACTTTCGAAAGTTGGAATTGCCGCGCCCAGTAATGAGAATTCACCGAGCATGCGTGGGAACTATCACTATAGTTACTGTACTGGATGAGTAATTTCTACGAGTTCTGTCGAGTTCCGTGTCAATCGAGTTCGTTTATCATTTATCCAGTGTTTATGGACAAGTGCCGCAGTGGTTTGCAATGTAAAATGTGAATTTTTTCGATTAAAAAAAAACCTGATTCCAGATACTCTAGGTATGTGCATTAAATATTGCTCCGTGTGAGAATTTTGCTTACTATAACATAACCTAGTAATTTATATTTTTCCATGGTAGATCTGATTCTACTATATATTTTGCTTAATACTTTTCTGTCATAGTGATCTGTGCGTCCATCATTCAATTACATGATGCATTTTAGAATAAAAAATAAAAACCATGAAAAATATAGTTGTAGAAAGCAAAAAATTCGTAATTCCAGTTTTGTTTTTGAAGAAAATTATTATGAAGAGATATATATATATATATATAATATATTTTTCTCAATAATTTTCACAAAATGTAATAAAAGTTATATATTAAATGGCATAAAATTACTATAAACCAAGCTTTGTAGTATAATTTTGTTAAATTAGCTGTAATGAATGGGGAAATGAAAAAAAATTATCAGATATCATATATGTATATTATTGAAATATTTTTAAATTATTATTTTAATAAAATCAAAATTTCAAGAGTTTGTGTAGAAAAAAAAATTGTGACTTGGATTCAAGAAAGGAGGTTAACAATCGTTTTCTTTGAGGGCTATTTTTATTGTATCTACAAAATAGTTCTTACGGCATGCGACTGTTAACCTCCTTTCTCAATTACAAGTCACATGTAGAAGCAAGTATTCAACATCGTATATAGTCTTTATTTTAATTATTCGAAAATTGATCGTTTTTTAAAATTAAATTAGTCGTTATTTTAGTTTTTTGGTATATTATTTATGATTAATGTGTTATATTGTATGATATGGTTAAAATGAAAAATTAAATACCTATAATATTATTTCTTCTGACAACGAAAATGATACCTTTAAAAAATTCGTTTTTTTAATAGCATTAATTATCGCTTGAAATGAATTTTTTTATGAAAGTATCGATTTTCGATTTAATCGATTTTTTCTTCAAAAAAATTAATGTCCAAAACGATTCTTCTGAAAAAATCAACTTGTATCGAAACCGATTTTTTTTTTTTAATCAACATCTCTACCCCTAACCCTCACTTTTCCTCGCCTCGGTAGCCTCGGTGAAATATTTTGTCACTGAAAACAGTTGTTCTTTTATAATTCAAAAATTGTCTATTAATGGTTTTAGATGAGATGGAAAAAACAAAAGAGAACAGTGGGTTTGAAAAGCGAAAAATTAGAGAAAAAAGAAAATTGGAAAATGCTGGAATTGACCCTAAGCAGACTAAAGTCAGCAAATTCTTTCCAACTTCAACACCAAAGTCAATATCAGTTGAAGTTCAAAACGACGATGATCAAAACTCCACGGAAATCGGATTTCTTCCAGCAGAACAAGAATCCCTATCCGCCAGTTCATCCACCAAAAGACATACCGAATCAAGCGATGAAACATTATCTACAAAATCACCACTAATCCATCCAGAAATTTATAATGACGAAGGTATAGTAGAAATTCTGCTCATACAAATTTTTGGTCCTTATTTCGAAATGTTTATTAAATATGAAATGTAGAGAAATCTTGAAAAATGCTACTTCATTTAATATATAAGTTTACATAAGTACGAACATTGGAGTAGAATTGGAATGTAGCATTTTTATTTCAATTTCTACAAAAACGATTCAAACATTTTCATAAAGCCTCTACGATTTAGTATGATCAGAGATTCCGTACTACATCAGATAACTGTTTTTTAATTTGTTTTTTTTTTTACTGTTACAGAAAACAAGCAGGAGAACAAGAAAATGAAGAGCGGATACAATGAACAGATAAAAACTGGACCTGAGACTAGTGTTAGTCGAGAAAAATCCTCCGTCGACAGAAGTGTTAATGACCAATCGTTTTTTAATAATGAACAAAAAGATAACTTCGCACTCACTGATTCATTTGATAAAGAACCAATGTCCGAATCTGAATTATTATTTTCTGCGAATGCACCGCCAATAGTTTCGAAATTCAACAATGACAAAGGAATTTATAAAAATCAGATTTTAAACGAAGATCAGAAAAGAATGCTTTTACTTGCTGGCCCTTGTCAACCTACAGAAGCTGATATGCCCAACGGCAAATTCAAACTCACAGAAAATGGGCGCCATTTCAACTCGCAGTATTATTATAAACGTACGCAGAAGCCTTCGAAGAAAATGATCTTAGCCCTTGGTTATCATACTCACCGACTCTACATCATGCTTATTGCCATTATTGCTGGCTATTTAGAAATGAGGATACGAAAAAAGGTATATGGTGCACTGGTTACGCGGATTGGAAACATGTTCAGCGATCCATTTCAATACACAGTTTGAGCAAGACTCATCTCCAGAATGCAGTTGCAGCAGCAAGTTTTCTCAAGAAAGCTGATATCAGTCATCAACAAATTAGCGAAGAAGCGAAAAAATGGCGTTACGTCCTGAACATTTTTTTTGATACCATAAGAACTTTTTCTGGCTTGGGTGTCGCGTTTCGAGGTCATCGTGAAAAAATGGATGAAGAAAATCCTGGTATATATTTGTCTATTATCAAACTCATCTCCCGACATAACTCGACTCTACATGATCACATCGAATCCTCGAATCGGATAAAGTACTTGAGCAAAACGATTACATTCGAATTATTGAATATCTTGGCTGATCAAACGCGAAATTTGATTATTAATGAATGCAAAGAAGCAAAAATTTTCACACTGATCGCTGACTCAACAACTGATGTTGCTCACTTGGACCAAATGGCTATATTGGTGCGATACGTTACAATCCAAAAAAATGAGACAGGAGCCAAGATACTATGCATCAAAGAATGTTTTTTATGTTTCATTCGAATCAAAAAAGGGGATGCTGTCTCGATTTCTCATGACATTATTGGGGTCTTGTTTGAAAAATATCTATTCGAAAAAATTCATCTATGTGGTCAAGCTTTCGATGGCGCGCCCGTTATGTCAGGAGAGCTGAATGGATTACAAGCACTTATCAGAAGATATGTTGGAGAGAAGGCCTTCGTTCCGTACATCCATTGTACAGCGCATCAATTCAACCTGGTTCTATCTCATGCAGCTGAAAAATTCACCAGCCCTTCAATCAAACTCTTTTTCGCAACATTACAGCGAATTTTCAACTACTTCTCGCAGTCTCATCGCCGATGGGAAACCTTTTGGAAGAAAGAAAAAATCTGTCTCAAAATACAAAATCTTTCGGCATCAAACTTCTGGAAGAATTGAAACTAGAACTTTTTGAGACCAACTCTGACTGTCGAAGAGAGACACAAGATGAACAGTGTGCTGTGCCATTGGAAGATATCGAAAGCGAAGCGCTGTCACAGAAACGAAGACTCCACATCAAAGGCTTGAGTGATACTCGTTGTTCTGCACGGCTGAAAGCAGTAGAAGCAATTATCCAAAATCTTGACTGTGTTGTCAACTGTTTAGAACGAGAAACATCGAGAGAAAAGGCTACTGGAGAAGATATAATGGACGCAAATTCTCTACTTTCGGCGATCGATTGGCTATTTTTACTAAACCTGACATGGTGGCATTCAGTCCTATCATTCACTGACATTGCTGAAGTGCAATTACAGAAAAAAAGAAGTTGATCTTTTGATGGCCCAAAATTGTCTCGAAAATGTAATGAAGAACTTGCAAAACTTGCGTGAGGAGAGTAAGTATGATTCTTTCGTTTCGAAAGCTAAATCTCAATGGGAGAAGATGGGATGGAAGAATCCGGATTTTCCGATCATTAGACAACGACGAACGAAAAAAATGCCAGGCGAGAAAGCAGAGGACAATTCTCTGGATATGGCAACGAAACATCGCATTGGGTACTTTGAAGTTCTGGACAGAATGTGCAGTGAATTACAAGAAAGGGCCATAGGTTTTGATGAGATAAACTCACTTTTCGGATTTCTCAAACCTGAATCCTTCAAAAACATGGAAGAGAAAGAATTTGAAAAAAATGTGTGCAATTTGATGGAGAAATATCCAACTTTTTTTACAACTGCCCTGAAGTATGAGTTAATCAGTTTTGCGGATATATACTTCTCACAAGAACAAGATTCTACCAAGCATAGTCCATTGCAATATTTGAACTTCATCGTTGAAAAAAATTTGATCAGCAGTTTCCCGGAGTGCTGCAGTTTATTGCGTTTATTCATGACCCTTCCCGTCAGCACTGCCAGCGCCGAACGAACAATGAGTTCATTGAAGAGAGTCAAAGATCGTCAACGTTCTACAATGAGTGCAGAAGCATTGGACGATTTCAGCATACTTTTCATCGAACAGCAAGTCGCCAATCAAATTGATCTGGATGCAACCATCGAAGTTTTCGCGGAGAAGAAAGCGAGAAGAGGATTCAAAAATATGTAAATTTTCTCGATGTAAAAAGGAATACAACTTTTATAATGCTCGATGAATAAATGAAAACATTTTTATATTCATTAAATTCTTAAAACATATATCTTTCACTTTCCATGGAACACCTGACACAACATAATTTTCTAGGGGGGGGAGGGGGGCTGAAGAAATTTTGCCCACTGGGCCTTTTTCCTTAAATCCGCCACTAGACTTTCCCCAAAATTTCAACTCGATATCTCATTCGGTGTGGACGTGAGTTGCAAAAAAAATTATCGATAATTTAGGTCACGTGACTCATGTATAACATGGCCTTAAGGAAATTTTTATAAATCTACACAATTAAAAAAAAATTCTGGAAAAATTCGAATTCATTCAAACATAGTTTTGAATCTTTAAAAAATAATTTTAATATTGAGAAGATTTTTAAAAAATTAAAAGAAAATGTAGATTTTTGAAGATTTTGAAATAAAATTTTGGAACCATTTGAAGAATTTTGAAAGGTTTCAAGATAATAAAAAAAAATTCTTAACATTCCTGGAAAACTTTTTAATGTTTTTTTTTTTATTTTGAGAAAATAATTTTTTAAGAAAATTGAAAAATATTTTTAAACACTTTTAAACATTTCAAAAAATGAGACGACTGAAGAATCCCGAAAAATAAAATTTTAAAACCGTAATTCCTTGACAACATTCTAAGTCAAAGTGTGGAATTGTTTTGAAAGCACGAGAGGAATCTTCGAGTCTTGTCACCTCTACTTCATGGAACCGACGTAGAGTTTCCGAGAAATGTAACTCGCCAAACAAATGGAATAAAAGTATATTTCGAGATTTGATAACCAAAAATCACGTTTTATCAGTTTGTTTTTAAAGTTATATAAATATAATTTGCCTAAGATTCTGGAGAAAATTCAAAATGAGTTTTGAAGATTTCACATACGTCGAAAAAAAATCTGGAAAATTTTGAAGTAGTTTCTTTTTCTTTTACAGAATTTACAAAATATTAGGAAAATTAGAGTCAATTTAAAAGATATTAAAGACTTTACGAAGTTTTGCCGAAATTTTAGAATATTTGATAAATTTTCGGAACACTATTTAAGTTTTAAACTATTTTTAATCGCTTCAACACTCGAATGTTTGTTAAAATTCCCAAACATTAAAAAAAATGCCTTAAAACCTTCTTAAGAAAATTTTCGTATTCTTTCAAAATTCTTAAGAAGCTTTTAAATTTTTTTCAAACTACTAAAAAATGTATGTTTGGTTTAAACTGCTTGAAATTTTTCAAATTTCAAATGATTTTAACATATTTCTAAAACTTTAAAACCTTTGAAATATCTTTTGAAATAATTCAGTTTTCCTACAAAATGTTTTGATTGTCTTAAAATCTTTTAAATTCTGTTCTAAATAAATCATTCTAAAATATAAATAATTTGAAACTTTCCCAAAAATCTTATTATCGGCACCGGTAACTATTTCTTGACGGGTACCGACAGTTTACAAATTTCGTAAATTATGATATTGTAAGTTCTTGTCAATTATTTCATTTTTCTTATCTCTTTAAAAGTGTGAAAAAGTTTACAAATTGTATACTGCGGCAGCAAATTGTTAATAATAGCATTATTTCCGAATATTTAAATGTGTTTAATCATGAAATAAATTATAACTTATACGGGCTTTTTTGAGCGACTGACTTTTTTGAGTGAAACTAAAAAAACATTTAGCTGCAAGAATAAAAACCGAACAAATTTGGACAAGCGTAAAAATAGGATTCATTTTGGAAAGAAAGCCCGCTTTAAAAAGTCAAGAAATAAAAATTAATTGTTCTTTATTAGGAGATATACAAACATGTCCTCTTCTTTTCATATCATGCTTTGTTTATGAAATCAGTAATATTGGCATATTTGCAAAAAAATTTTAATATAAATAAAAAATAAACCATTTTTCCTCTCTCTGATTATTAATTAAATGATTTGAGCAAAATAAACTTTTTTTTGTATAATCATTGACACATTTTTTGCGTATATTTATAAACAATTTAATACGTCTACTTGCTGAGTATGTAACTTTTTTTATTTAAAAAAAATTGTCTATCATAATAAAATTTGGCTCTTAATTCTGCACTTTGAATAAAAGACAGCGGTAATATTATAAATAAAAATAATGGACTCTGGTTGTAAATAATTGTGCACTTTTCAGTTAAGGGCATGCGACACAGCGAAATACCTATATTGCCGACCTCACTTTATCAGTTCACTGAATATTTTTTTGAACCTGAGAACTTTTTTACAAAATAAAATATCGAGCTGAAAAATTGGAAAATGTATTAGAATACAATAAAGTACGTTAAAGTACTTCATTTGGGTAGGAACTTCACTAAAAATTATTTCCGAACAAATTAAAACTG
>CAKNYM010045366.1:6152-19923 GCA_932195095.1 Andricus curvator
AATATTTCAGAAAGATTTTTATTATTTTCCAACGATTTCAAAGATTTTACAAAGATTTCAAATATTTCAGAAAGATTTTAATTATTTCCCAAAGATTTCAATGATTCCCCAAAGATTTCCCAACTATTTCAATAATTTTATAAATATCAGATATTTAAAAAATATTTCAAAGATTTCTTAAAGATTTCCGAAGATTTCAATTATTTCCCGAAGATTTCAAATATTTCAGAAAGATTTTTATTATTTCCCAAAGATTTCAAATATTTCGCAAAGATTTCGGATAGATAGAAATATTTCATAAAAATTTCAGATAGATTTCCAAAAGTGCAAAAAGATTCCAATGATGTGCCAAAGATTTCACAAAGATTTCACAAAGATTTCAATAATTTTACCAATATTACCAGATATTTAAAAAATATTTTAAAAATTTCGCTAAGATTTCCAAAGATTTCAGAAATATTTCACAAAGATTTTAATGATTTCCCAAAGATTTCAAATATTTCAGAAAGATTTTTATTATTTCCCAAAGATTTCAAATATTTCGAAAAAATTTCGGATAGATTAAAAATATTTCATAAAAATTTCAGATAGATTTCAATGATTTCCTAAAGATTTCAATAATTTTACAAATATTATCAGAGATTTCAAAAATATTTCGCAAAGATTTTCAAAGATTTCAGAAAGATTTTAATGATTTCCCAAAGATTTCAATGATTTGAAATATTTCGCAAAAACTTCCAAAGATATCAGAAAGATTTCACAAAGATTTCAATTATTTCTTGAAGATTTCAAAGATATCATAAATATTTCGGATAGATTCAAATTTAAATGATTTCAATAATTTCACAAATATTACAAAATATTTCAAATATTTTGAAAAGATTTCGGATAGATTTAAAAAATTTCAATTATTTCAATAATTTCACAAATATTGTTGTCCCTTTGGATTGAAAATTGATCGTATAGTGGAAAATTCATCTTTATTTGTTGAAAATTCTTCTTGATTTTAAAAAAATTATTGCTTTTTCTCCTTTGAGAGAGTTAGGTTTAATTTTTTTTTTCTATTAAATTTTCCATTATGAATTCTTCTTTTTTGGATGAAAATTCAAATACTTGGTTGAAAGTTTAAAAATATTATTAAAAATTCATTTTAATGATTGAACTATTTTGTTGAAAATTCGTTTTCTGTTGAAAATTCCTTTTTTTGTTAAAAATTAATTTTTTAAATAAAAATTCAAATACTTTATTTTTCGTTGAAAATTTTTGTCTCTTGACTGAAAAATCTTTCTTGATTGAAAATTCAACTCTTTTATTGAAAATTTGTCTTTTTGGTTTGGAAATCGATCTCTTTGGTTGAAAATTTAACTATCTTATTAAAAATTGATTTTTGTTGTTAAAAATTAATGTTTTTACTAAAAATTTAATTATCACCATTTTTGATTGGACATTTATATTTTTTCATTTCAAAATTCAACTATTTAGTTCAAGTAATTTGATGTTGATTGTTTTTTTGTCTACTGGTCTAAAATCAATATTTTGAATATTGATTTTCATTTCTAAATTGTAAAAAAATTGCTCTCAAGCTCCGCTGGGATCCGAACCCAGGCCTTCCAGATTGCCGGTTAAGAATTCAATTATTTTGTTGTAAATTTAATTATTTTGTTAAAAATTCAAGTCTTTTATTGAAAAATCATCTTTTTAGTCGAAAATTCAACTTTTCAATTGAAAATTTGTCTTATTGGATGGAAAATTGGTCTCTTTGGTTGAAAATTTACTGTTTTGTTGATAATTCGTCTTTTCGTTGTTGCAAAATTAATTTTTTTAACTGGAAGTTTAGTTATTCCAACTTTGTTTGATTTTTTTTTTTGATTTGAAAGTTGAACTATTTGACTTAAATATTATCGTCTTTAGTTCAGAATTCAACTATTTGGTTTGAAAGACATCTTTTTGTTAAAAATGTAACTGTTTTGAGAAATATTCTTTTTTTTTTAAAAGAAAATTCGAACTTTTTCATTCATAATTCAACCATCTTCTGAAAAAAATTTCTTTTTGCCTTGAAAATGACACTGTGTTTAGTTTACGTTTAACTTTTTTGTTTGAATTTCTCTGGTTGGAAATTTGATTGTTTTGTTGAAAATTTTTTTTCCCAACTTTTTGGATGAAAATACATCTTTCTAGGTTGAAAAACTGCGATTTTGGTAAAAATCATCATTTTTGTTTGATAATTTAACTTTTTCTTGAAAATTCGTTTCATTGGATAAAAAATTTAACTATTGGGTGAAAATGCAACTGTTTTTGGTTAAATATTAAATCTTCTTTGTTTAAATATTCGACAATTTGGTTCAAAATTTATCTTAATAGGTAAAATATTCAAATATTTGGTTAAAAAATCGACTATTTTGTTGAAAATCTAATTATTTTGTTGAATGCAAATTTTTGCTTGAAAATGTAACTATCCTATCTTTGAAAGTTGATATTCGTAGTTTAGTTACCGTAACCGTTACTTACATCAGTTATCGATTTAACGCTTTAGTCATAGTTCATTTACATTTCAAAATGTTCGAAAATTCCCAAATTTTGAGTACCGTTTATTTTTCAATGAAAGCTTTTGACATTTCGGAAAAATTGTGTTTGGATTATTTAAACAGTCTTCATAAACATATTCAGAGTTTGGGTATTTTTCAAGGAATGGGCACAATTTTTTTACGGAGTCAACTAAGAATATCTTTCCAATAACTCTTTTCTATCTTGCTTTATGAATTTACAAGAATTATTAATTATTTAAACAATTTTGATTAGAAAATTAAGAGTTTGGCTATTTCTCAACGAATAGGCTGAATTTTTTACAGAATTAAGTAATAATATCTTTCAGATTACTTTTTTCTATGATGCTAAGAAAAGTCTTTTTGATGACTATATTTTCTATGTTGCTTATGTTAATATACATGTATGATTAATTATTTAAACAAATTCCATAAACGAATAAGCTTAATTTGTTTACGGAATCAACTAAGAATGTCTTTGCGAAGACTCTTTTCTATGTTGCTTTGTAAATTTACAAGAAATAAAAATAATTGAAACAACTTTCATACAGAAATTCAAAGTTTGGCTATTTTTTAACAAATATTCTAAATTTTTTTACAGAATTAGCTGAGAATATCTTTCCAATGACTTTTTTGTATGGTGATTTGCAAATTTTCAAGAATTGTTAATTATTTCAACAATTTTCAGAAACAAATTAAGAGCCCGGTCATTTTTCAACGAATAGGAACAATTAGTTTAGGGAATCAAGAAAGAATGTATTTCCAATAAATCTTTTCTACGGTACTTTGCAAATATACAATAATTATTAATTATTTTAACAATTTTCCTAAAAATATTCAGAGTTTGTCTATTTTTCAAGGAATAGGCAGAATTTGTTCACAGAGTCAACTAGCAATGTCTTTTCGATGACTATTTTATATGCTGCTTTGTAAATTTACAAGAGCTATTATTTGTAATATCATTATTTTCAACGAATTGGCTCAATTTGTTTACAGGACCAAGAAAATGTATTAAAAATAAGTCTTTTCTATGTTACTTTGCAAATTTACAATTGTTGTTTATTTTAACAATTTTTATGAACATATTTAGAGTTTGGCTATTTTTCAAGGAGTAGGCTCAATTATAACAGAATTGAATAAGAATATATTTCAGATGACTTTTTTCTATATTGTTCTGCAAATGTACAAGGTTTATCAATTAATTCAACAATTTTCATTAAAAAATTAAGAGGTTGGCTATTTCTGGAATGATAGGCCCAATTTGTGTCCAGAATCAACAAAGAATGTATTTTCAATAACTATTTTCCACGATACTTTGCACATTTACAATAATTATTAATGATTTAAACAGTTTTCATAAACATTCAGAGTTTGGGTATTTTTCAAGGAATAGGCACAATTTGTTCACGGAGTCAACTAACAATGTCTTTCTGATGACTCTTTTCTATGTTGCTTTGTCAATTTAAAAGAATTATTAATTATTCAAACAATTTACATAAACAAATTCAGAGTTTGGTTATTTATCAACGAACAGGCTACACTTTTTTTACAGAATTAAATAAGAATATATTTCCGATAACTTTTTTCTCTGATACTTTGTAAATTCCCAAGTATTAATAATTATTTAAACAATTTTTATCAGCAAATCGGAGGTAACTGTGAATGTCTTCTCGAGGACTATTTTCCACGATACTTCGCAAATTTATAATAATTATTAATCATTTAAACAAATTTCCTAAACATATTCAGAGTTTGTCTATTTTTCAAGGAATGGACACAATTTGTTTACGGAATCAACTAAGATTGTCTTTCCGATGATCTTTTCTATTTTGTTTTGTAAATTTACAAGAATTATTAATTATTTAAAGAACTTTCATAAATAAATAAGAATTTGGTTATTTTTCAACGAATAGGGTGAATTTTTTACAGAATTAACTAAGAATATCTTCCCGATGACTTCATTATGCTGTTCAAATTTCCAAGATTTATTAATTATTTAAAATATTTTCATGAGCAAATTAAGAGTCTGGCAATTTGTCGAAGCTGAACTCTTCTCGAGTCGAGATCATTTACTGTGTGTTTCTATGAAAATTTGTATGCGCCGACATTTTATAGGTTTTTTTTTCAAAGTTGCATGAAAATGTTTAGAGTTGAACAATTACTTATTCTGCATCGTGAGAGGGTATCCATGCGAAGCCGTGCACAAATCAAAATTATTGAAGAAAAAATTAATTTCATGGTATTTTATTGAAATTTATTTCCAAATAAAATAATTACACGTACAAAAAAATTGGTCGCGCGCGTAGCGCGCGTATATCGCTCTAGTTACGTTGAAAATTGGTCTTTTTTGCTTGAAACTTTAACAATTTGGTTTTAATGCAACTATTTGGTTTATAATTAATTTTTTTGGTCGAAAATTCCACTGTTTTGTTGAAAATTCGTCGGTTTTCAAGAAAAAGTCTTCGCTGAAAATTTAAGTGTCTTCTTGGTTGAGGTTTAATCTTTTTTCTTTGAAAATTCTATAATTTGGTTGAAGATTCATCCTTGTAGATTGGAAATTCAACCATTTTATAAAAATTTCGTCCTTTTTGTTTAAAAGTTCAGCTCTTTGGCTCTAAACGCAACTGTTTCGTTTAAAATTAATTTCTTTTAACTCAACAATTTTGTTCAAAATTCATCGTTTCGGATAGAAAAGTCAGCCGTTTTCTAAAACGTTTGACTTTTTAGCTTGAAAATTCAACTCTTTCGTTCCCCCTGGTCTGAGTTCTATCTTTTGTGGTTTTTTAGAAGAACTTTGTCTTGCCAGGACAAACATTAAAAGAACCGAACTTCCAGAAAAAATTCAACAATACCTAGGTCTCTGAACTCTTCTAAAAAATCTCCTTAAAATATGTACCCCAATCCTCAGTCGAATAATATCAGAATTTTTCAAAAATGTCTCATTTCTCCACATGAGGGTGGAAGGACCACCTTCAAGATCCAATCAATCGTCTCTTAGTCCTCAATATTTAAATACTGTAGTCTTTCTTGAGCGAAAGACGCGATAAAAAGAAGACATTATTTCCGTATCGAATGTCTTCATATGTTAATGCAAGTGAGCCGCTGGTCGGTGCAAGTGCATTGTCACCTGGAGGAAAGGTGAGAGTTCTGGAAGTAAGAAGAGCTCGAGGTGGTTTAGGTCGATCCGACACCTTTTGTCGACTATTTGTCGGTGATTTCTTGTTCTTTCTTGTGTTAAGAATTTAAGATCGGCTTCTTGAATACGTTCCGTTCCATGCCTCGGTCAATTCCGTTCAACGTTTTCGAGAGCGTGTCCAAAGGGGAATCTTGCCAACTCAACATACTAGCACTTCTTGCGTCAAACTTCCACCATCGGGATCAATATGGTCTACAACTCTAAAGAGATCTCAAAGGCCGGTTAGTCATGTGGGATAAACGAGATACTAAAATCCCTATTCAAAAAGTAGCCGCTTTGTTGTCTGCAAATCGATCCTTGTCAACACTCTAACGACCAACGGTATTTATGAGCCAATCTTCAAAATCAGTAGCACAGATAGTTCACGGTTCGCCAGAAGGAAGTTTAAATGGAAATGGTTTGTTGCCTTAAAATTCATATTTATTATGATTTCCATGTGTACTAGGAATATTCTGATCTAGTTTTTAAAATCAGTTCACGCGGCCAATTTATTAAAAATAGGATTTGAATGAAATGAAATTTCATTTGAACAAAATGTCTAAAAATGTATTACGGACGCATTAAATCAGTTAATGAATGCACAATTATCAAGTTAGTATTAATTATTGTAGGTATTTTTTAAATCTGTTTAGAGTTTATAATTATTTAGATTTGAATTTGCCGCGCTAATCTCAAATGTAATCGATTAGTCTTCCGTTCGATTATTTGGCAACAAGCGAAAGAAAGGAAGACAAATTTGCAAAAGTGACGAACAGTGAACAGATAAACCGGTAAAGTCATGTGGATAAATCGCTTTAAATAATTCTCAATTCACCTCGTTAATCATTTACGCATAGTTTTTAGACCGGGGTGAGGTGTTCATATCAAACTAGAATTATCCAGCAAGATTTCCGACAGTGAACTTCGAGAAATCGTCGACAACTTTTTCGCATTATAACCTCACTTTTTTATTCTTCGCTCCACGTGCCAAAAAACTTTTCAATCTGTCGAATTTTTAAACAAAACAGATTGAAGTTCAATCAAATATTAGAATTTTCAAGAAGAAAAACAAATTTTTCAGAAAGCTAACTTTTTTACAATGAAATCTGATTTTTCAACAGAAGAGTAAAGTTTTTAAGCTGTAAAGTCTTATATTATAAAAAACAATGACTTTAAAATAAATAAATTTTTTAACAGAAAAGATCATTTTCAATAAAAAAAGATAAATTTTTAACAAGCTAGTTGTATTTTCAACCAAAAATTTGAACTTTCAACAAACAAGAATAATTTTCCACCCAGAAAGACGACTTTTTAACAAAAAATATGAATTTTCGACCAAATCGTTGAATTTTCAACCAATAAGTTGAATTTTCCACAAACAAGATTAATTTTCTACCCAAAAGGACGACTTTTCAACCAAATTCTTAAATTTCCTACCAAATAGTCGAATTTTTATCTCAAACTGAAAATGGAATAGTTAAATTTTCAGATAAAAACCCTGATGAAAAATTAACTTTGAGCAAAAATACCAATTTTCAACAAAATTCTTACATTTTTAATCAGAAAGGATAAATTTTTGACCAAGAAGATTTATGTTCTATCACGAAAGATGAATTTTCAACAAAATACATGAATCTAACGACAAGTTTCAGAATATTTTTCAAAATATTTATATAATGTTCAATATTCTTAATTGTTTACTTCTTCATTAAATAAGTTATATTTTAATAATATTCTTGTAAATAAAAATTAGAAGGGGCCAGATCGGGCCTTCCTTATGGATACCCCAGTCAGGCCCTGGTCGGATTAGGCGTTTCATTTCATGTCTGCCCCTAACTGGGATACCCGATTGGGGCCAGATCAACTATTTTTCTTAATTTATCTTTTTGATTTATAAATTCATCCGCTTTGGTAGAAATTTCTATTTTTTATGAAAATGCAACTTTTTGGTTAAAAATTATTCTTCTTTGCTTGAGTATTCAACTATTTTATTTGAAAGATTTGGTTGAATCACTTTGTTAAGAAATCATTTTTTTTAAGAGTTATATTTTTTGTTGAAAATTCATCTCTTTGGTAGAAACTTTAACTATTTTTTTGGTTTAAAATTAATTTTTCAAATCAAAATGTAACGTTTCCATTTTTTTAAGATTGATCTTTTTTAGTTGAAAATTCTCCTTTTGTCGTAAAAAAAAAATAATTTTCTTGGTTTAAAATTTTTTTTTGTTGGGTAAAAATGCATCAGTTTCGTGAAAATATAATTTTTTGCTGAAGTCATATTTTTTGTTTGTAAATTCAATTTTTGTAGAGAAAAATCGTCTTTTGGCTTGAATGTTGAACAATTTAGGTAAAATTTTCTTTCTTTAGTGAAAAATCTTTATTTGTTGCAAATTCGTCCTTTTGGTTTTAAAAAACTTTTTTTTTGTATAAATTTCATGTTTTTTGATTGAAATATAAACTATGACACTTGTTTTTTTTTCGTTGAAAATTCATCTCTTTGATTAAAAATGTAACTATTTTGTTAAAAATTCGTTTCGTTTTTCGTTAAAAATTAATTTTTTAACTAAAAAAATTCATGTCCTTCATTGAAAATTCATGTATTTTGTTGATTATTCAAGTTTTTTTATAGAAAATTCATGTTCTTGTTTAAAAAATCAACTTTTTGGTTGAAAATTAAATTCTTTCATTGAATGTCGAACTCTTTTCTTGAAAATTCATTTTTTTTAAATATTTATTATTTTAGTTGAAAATTCATCTCTTTGGTTAAAAATTTAACTTTTTTGCTAAAACTTCATTTCATTTTTCGTTGAAAATAAAGTTTTTAACTGAAAATTTAACAGTTCAATTTTTGGCTGCAAAATTTATCTTTTTGTGTGGAGAATCAACTATTTTTTTGAAAATTCATCTTTTTTAGTTGAAAATGGAATTATTTTATTGAAAATACGTTTCGTTTTTCACTGAAAATGAATTGTTTTAACTGAAAAAATTCAAGTGCTTAGTATTTTGTTGATAATTCAACTTTTTTGTAGAAAATTAATCTTCTTGATTAAAAAATCAACTTTTTGGTTTAAAATTCAACTCTTTGGTTGAAAATTCAACTCCTTGATTGAATGTTGAACCCTTTTCTTGAAAATTCATTTTTTTTTTAGATTTATAATTTTAGTTGAAAATTCATCTCTTTGGTAGAAAATTAATCTTCTTGTTTGTAAATTCATTCTTTTTGTTTAAAAATGCAACTGCTTTATTCAAAATTAATCTTTGTTGGTTGAGGTCTCAACTATTTTGTTAAAAATTCATCTTTATTAGTTGGATTTAATTGATTGAAAATTCGTTTTTTTTTTGTTTGAAAATTAATTTTTTTAAACTTCAAACCTAACAATTCCATTTTTGGTTAAAAATTTATCTTTTTTAAATAGAATGTTCAAGTATTTGGGTAAAAGTTGAACTATTTTGTTGAAAATTAGTGTATTTTGGTTGAATTCAACTATTTTTAATTTAAAATTAAAATCTTTTTTTGTTGAAAATTCGTTTTTTTTTTGTTTAAAATTAATTTTTTTAACTGAAAATGTAACTCATCCATTAATTGATATTTTTTCATTGAAAATTTAATTAATTGGATAAAGGTGGAATTACTTTGTTTAAAATGATTTATTTTGGTTGATGTTTCTTCAGTTTGATTGAAAATTCGTCTTTTTTTGTAAAAAAAATTAACTTTTTGGTTGATAATTTAAACATTTTGTTGAAAATTCAACTATTTTGTTAAAAATTCTTTGTTTTTGTAGGAAATTTTTTTTTCAATTAAAAATGTTTTTTTTTTTTTGGTGAATAATTAATTTAATAAAAAAATGTTTTTATTCCATTTTTGATTGAAAATGTATCTCTTTTAGTTGAAAATTGAACTATTTGGATGAAAATTCAACTATTTGTTCAAAAATCCATCCAAGAATCCCTTTGGTTGAAAATTTAACAATTTTATTGAAAATTCATCTATTTTAGTTGAATTCAACTGTTGTGATTCAAAATTAAAATTTTTTTTTTATAAATTTTTTTTTCTTAAATTAATTTTTTGTGCTGTAAATTGAACTGTGCCATTTTTGGTTAAAAAGTTATCTTTTTTAGTTGAAAATGCAACTATTTGGTTGAAAATTTATGTATTTTGTTAAAAAATTAGTTTTTTTGTAGAAAATTAATCTTCTTGGTTGAAAATTTATCTTTGTTGGTTAAAAACTCAACTGTTTTGTTGAAATCCATCTTTTTAGGTCAAAAATTCAACTACTTTGTTAAATATTTGTCTTTTTGGATAGAAAATTCGTCCTTTTGGATTAAATATGCATATTTTTCATAGAAAAGTCATCTTCCTCGGTTAAAAATTAATCTTTCTTTGTTCGGAATTCAACTTTTCGGGTTATAATTTCCACTGTTTTTTAAAAGATTCATGCTTTTGACTTTTAAAATCAACTATTCTTGCAGAAAATTCAACTATTTGGTTGAAATTCAATTTTAGCTGTGTGCGGCAACCCGAGGCACAGTTTGCGTGTCGGGTTGCCGCACACAGCTTTTAATTCTTAATTTTTTAACACATAAATAAATACTAATACATAAATACAAATGTGTAAAAAGAGAAAGAGTGTTGAATTCTATGTGAAACTGTGAATAAATTGGAAAAAGGTTGGAAATGTCTTAGTGTCCCAGTAAACCAAACGGTCACTGTGGTCACTTAAGCCCTTAAGGCGGTTGAATATTGAATTCAATATAGTACCTGCCTAAATTTTATTTAAAAGACTTTACTCCCCTATTTCCGTGAATAATCGCCCTATTTCCCAACTTTTGAGATGTTTGTTAAAATAGAAGGTTCCCAATTGGTTCCCACACCCATCAGAAAACACCCAACCCCACCCATATAACAAATAATACATCAGTTTTTAATTTTTTCAAAGAAGGTCGAAGTAGTGGAGGTCCAGCGACGAACCAGCATCCTGAACACTCTCACCATTCTCCCCCCGAAGACAAGGAAGACACCAGGGGCTCAGAAGGTGAAACTCGAGGAGGAAGAAATCACGACAACATGGCTCAACTTCAACAACAGGAACCCCAGGCAGCCACGAACATCGGTTCCCTGGCTGTGAAAATGCGAGCCAGTAAGCGAAAATTGGTCCAGGAAGAGGAGAGCAGTTCCGGAGAAGATGATGATGAAGAAGAGTCGGTGCCGAAGACTCCAAATGGAAGAAGTCACGCTCTGAGTCCAGCCTCTTCAAATCACTCCCTTCCAACAACCGAGCAGCAACAGCTGAGAGCTCCGAGTCCCAAAACCCGGAGGACGGAAATTCGACCCGAACCTCCGGAAAATCCTCCAGGAGTGAGTGCTTCTGTTAAGGACATAGAGCAGGCGATGTCCAAACACCTTCCTGGAGCTTCTTTGAGCAAACCAGACTCGCCGGCGATTCATCAACCCACGGATTTTAGCACTGATGCTTTGTTGAAACAACAACAGCAGAGGAGCACTATCCAGTGGATTGGGGCACATCATCATCTGGGACATCCGAGTCCTCAGCAACCTAGCACTCCGTCTCTTCCGGCTTCTGCTCTTCTGAGGCATCTCTATGCGACGAATAGAGAAAGTGTTATTCGTGCCAATGTTCAGGTGAGCCAATTATTTAAATCGCATCACGACGCCTCCATTCCATACCGCTCCACGTCGCGTTTAGGGGGTGTACAGCTCTCCATCACGTTTGATCGCTGTATGAGTACAGTTCCACCGATCAAGCTTCGGCAGCGTGGCGTCGCTTATACGTGAGTGGCGTGGAGTATCCAGTGGCTTAGAGGTGGAGGGGATACATAGGTTGGAAAGAGAAGGCGGATACCACTCTCGGACTCCTCGCTTACTCCTGTGTATCCCCTCCACCTCCAAGGTGCAAGATAGGCCGCGCCACTCACGTATAAGGGACGCCACGCCGCCGAAGCTTGGTCAGTGGAACTGCACTCATTGACTTCAGTCCCTGTGCTTATACACAGGACGTGGAGCTGTACAGGGACCAAAAGCGACAGAGAGCTGTACGCCGCCTAAATGCGACGTGGCGCGATACACCGCTCAAACGCTACGTGGAGCGGTATGGAATGGATTATCTACTTATCAACGATTCTATAACAGAGACCTCTGTTGAATGTAACATCAAAAATACTGGTTTTAGGCCTCCAAAAAGATTTCTATCATATTAAACTAGTCTAACCGAAACTTTGTTTAAAAAAACTTAGTTTCAAATATTGAATCTTTAAATTTTCTAACTCAATAGAAAAATTTATTAATTTTTCTCAACTTCCAGGGCATCACCTCAAGTGGAACACGAGCACCATCCTCAGGAGGAGGTTACTACACCGATAATGCGCAAAACGGACCTTTGCCAACACCCCCAGGATCCGAAGGGTCTTCGACCTATGGAGAACACCAATTCGTCCTCGCAGCTCACAATCAAAAAGGACCTGGCACGAGTAACTCTGACGCCTTCACGAGTCTCGTCTCTTCCTACTCATCAGCAGGTGGTTACGCTGTTGATTATCATTCCGCGATGACTCCACCTTCCTCAGTCTCACCTCGAGATAAACAACAACAACAGCAGCAGCAGCAACAACTGCATTCTGCCAGTGTCGTGAGCAGCTACGAATCCGCCATCTACGGGGACCCTGTTCTTCGGCATCAATACGAACCTGCCCAACCCCTTCCTTTAAAACCTCAAGTTTATTCTGCAGCTGTTCATCCTAGCGCCCTGGATGCAGCCGCAGCCTATGCTTCTGCAAGTCTCGGTGAACAACCCCAATTTTATCACCACCCAGCTGGTCCCGGTTTTCATTTGTACCATCCGACGAACAAGACTGCGGCGAATAGCTGGTACAGCTCTGCCTCTTAGTAGCTTCCTCCAAGAACGGCTCGTACTTAATCATTTAATTAAGTAACGCAATCGGGCAGTGCCCATTTGATCTCGTTCCCTCACGCAACCGAGGGACCGACAGGCTGCCACCCCCTAGCCAGCAGGGGGATCCTTTGAATTGTACCTAATGAGGATTAAAATAGGAAAGATAACAATTTTCTGTGTGGAGGTCCCTCAGCTGCGTGAGGGGAAGTTGGGTAAAACAAGCAGGTGAGGGCGATCAAATGGGCATCGTCCAACGCAATCGAACCCAAAGTCCTTTCGAGCATATCATTTTGAATCTCCCTCTATCCCCGTGAAAAGCGATAAAAAAATCGTTTGTCTCAGGGCATTTAATGCTCTGCGGCGATACCGAGTAGATATTCCTTGTATTATATAAGTTATTGAACAAAGGAGATCCGACGAATCGGTTGAAAATCTAGTTCGGAGTTCCAAAAGCGGACGACTTGAGGCTGTCCGCTGTATTGCAATTTGTTAAAGTTTTTTTTTAATCATCAGGGTGTCTACCTGACTTAAAAATCGGAAATTTGATTCAGTGACTGGGATTTTTCATTTTTCCAAAGCATTTATAAATAATTTTGAATTGAATCAGAGGATTTTCGGAAAAAATTATAATTCAAATCTAAAACATGGAATTTTTCAAAATAATTATAATTTTGATTTGAAATAGTGCATTTTGAAAGAGAATTAAAATTTTCCAAAAGAATTCGTAATTCGTAATTTTGAATTGGAAACGGGAAATTTTTGAAAACAATATTAATTATAACTTGAAATAGTGAATTTTTCTACAAAAATTACATTTTTCAATTGTAACGGGGAATTTTTGAAAAGAATTACAATTTTGACTTGGAAACGGCGAATTTTTTAAAAGAATTATAATTATAGCTTGGAGCAGTTAATTTTCCAAAAAAGGTTATAAATTCCACTTCGAAACAGGAAATTTTCGAAAAGAATTATAATTCTGACTTGAAATGGAGAAATTTCCAAGAGAATTACAATTTTCAAAAAGGAATTTTCCAAAATAATTAACATTTTGAATCCTAGTGGCAAATCTTTGAAAAGAATCACAATTTTGACTTGGAAACGGTGAATTTTTGAAAAGAATTATAATTCTGACTTGGAAGAGGAAATTT
>CAKNYM010045367.1:3891-14487 GCA_932195095.1 Andricus curvator
TTTAAATCCTTGCAAATTTAAGATTATTTTTGAAATTTTTCAAAACTATCCAATTTTTTTTTTAATGATTCAATTTGTTCGTAATTTTCAACTTATAAGGCATAAATTTCTACCAAAAAATAGAATCGTGAAATTTTCAGATAAAAAATTAATTTTCATCCAGAAAGAAAAAAACAAATCTGGAAACCTTCCTAAATCATAAAATTATTTTATTTCAAAATCTTGAAAAATCTACATTATGTTTTATATTTTTTCAAATCTTTTCAAATTTTAGATTATTTTTGAAATCTTTTTAAAATTAATAAAATTGCCTTTTCCAAAACTTTTCGACATTCCTAGAAATCTTTTTCTATGTTTTCTTGAAATTAATTTTTGAAAACAAAAAGCCATTCAAAATTTTCCCAGAAATCTTGAGAAATGTCCAAAAAGTTTATTTCTAAATCCTTAAAAAGTTTCAAATTTTTATTTCCAATTCTTGAAAAATCTACATTTTGTTTAAACAAATTTTAAAATTGTAAATTTTAAAAAATTTTCCAGATTCTTTTCTGACAATTTTGGAAATCTTTTCAAATTGTTTAAAACCGCTGTAAATATTCTTTTAAAATTATTTTCAACATAAAAATCATTTTAAATTTTCCCTTGAATCTGAAGAAATTTTGTTTATTATTTTGAATTCATTCGAAATCCTAATCCAGATTCCTTTTGGACGATTATTTTTATTTCAAAATTTTGAACAATCTACATTATGTTTTATATTTTTTCAAATCTTTTCAAATTTTAGATTATTTTTTTAATCTTTTTAAAATTAATAATTTTCCAAAACTTTTCGACATTTCTAGAAATCTTTTTCTATGTTTTCTTGAAATTAATTTTTGAAAACGAAAAGCCATTAAAAATTTTCCCAGAAATCTTGAGAAATGTCAAAAAAATTTATTTCGAATTCCTTAAAAAGCTTCAAAATCTTATTTCCAATTCTTGAAAAATCTACATTTTGTTTAAACAAATTTTAAATCTTTTTAAATTTTAGATTATTTTTGAATTTTTTTTACTTCTAAAAATCTTTTTAAATAATTTGAATTTTTCCGAAAATTTTAATAATATCCTGAAAAATTTTAAAAATTGCCTTAAAATTTTCCAGATTTTTCTCTGACAATTTTGGAAATCTTTTCAAATTTTTGAAAATCTCTTTAAATATTCTCTTAAAATTATTTTTTCAACATTAAAAATCATTTAAAATTTTCCCGTGAATCTGAAGAAATTTTGTTTATTATTTTGAATCCATTCAAAATCCTCAAAAAGCTTCAAAATTTTATTTTGAAATTTTCAAAAATCTACATTTAATTTTTGTTTAATCTTTGCAAATTTAAGATTATTTTTGAAATTGTTCCAAACTTTTCAATATATATTTAAATGATTTAATTTTTTCGTAATTTTGCAAAATTAAAAAAAATTACCTTAAAATCTTCCAGATTCTTTTCTGACAATTTGGGAATCTTTTCAAATTTTTGAAAATCGCTTTAAATATTCTTTTTAAATTATTTTTTCTACCTTAAAAATCATTTAAAATTTTCCCGTGAATCTGAAGAAATTTTGTTTATTATTTTGAATCCATTCAAAATCCTTAAAAAGATTGAAAATTTTATTTCGAAATCTTCAAAAATCTACATTTTATTTTTTTAAATCTTTGCAAATTTAAGATTATTTTTCAAAATTTTCAAAACTTTTAAATATTTTTTCAAATGATTTAATTTTTTTGTAATTTTGCAAAATTAAAAAAAATTACCTTAAAAATTTCCAGATTCTTTTCTGAAAATTTTGGAAATCTTTTCAAATTTTTGAAAATCTCTTTGAATATTCTCCTCAAATTATTTTTTCAACATTAAAAATCATTCTAAATTTTCCCGCGAATCTGAAGAAATTTTGTTTATTATTTTGAATCCATTCAACATCCTGGAAAAGCTTCAAAATTTTATTTCGAAATCTTCAAAAATCTACATTTTATTTTTTTAAATCTTTTCAAATTTAAGATTATTTTTAAAAATTTTCAAAACTTTTAAATATTTTTTCAAATGATTTAATTTTTTTGTAATTTTGCAAAATTAAAAAAATTACCGTAAAATCTTCCAGATTCTTTTCTGAAATTTTTGGAAATCTTTTCAAATTTTTAAAAATCTCTTTGAATATTCCCCTCAAATTATTTTTTTAACATTAAAAATCATTCTAAATTTTCCGGCGAATCTGAAGAAATTTTGTTTATTTTTTTGAATCCACTCAAAATCCTTAAAAAGCTTCAAAATTTTATTTCGAAACCTTCAAAAATCTACATTTAATTTTAATTTTTTTGAAATTAATTGCAAATTTAAGATTATTGTTGAAATTTTGCAAAATTTTAAATGTTTTTTTAAATGATTTCATTTTTTCGTAATTTTGCAAAATTACAAAAATTGCCTTAAAATCTTCCAGGTGCTTTTTTGACAATTTTGGAAATTTTTTCAAATGTATGAAAATCTCTGTAAATATGCTCTTAAACTTATTTTTTCCACATTAAAAATCATTTAAAATTTTCCCGTGAATCTGAAGAAATTTTGTTGAATATTTTGAATCCTTTCAAAATCCTTAAAAAGCTTCAAAATTTTATTTCGAAACCTTCAAAAATCTATATTTAATTTTAATTTTTTTGAAATCTTTGCAAATTTAAGATTATTGTTGAAATTTTGCAAAACTTTTAAATATTTTTTTAAATGATTTCATTTTTTCGTAATTTTGCAAAATTACAAAAATTACCTTAAAATCTTCAGGTACTTTTTTTACAATTTTGGAAATTTTTTCAAATGTATAAAAATCTCTGTAAATATTCTCTTAAAATTATTTTTTCAACGTTAAAAATCATTTAAAATTTTCCCGTGAATCTGAAGAAATTTTGTTTATTATTTTAAATCCATTCAAAACCCTTAAAAAGCTTCAAAATTTTATTTCGAAATCATCAAAAATTTACATTTTATTTTATTTTTTTCAATCTTTGCAAATTTAAGATTATTTTTAAAAATTTTCAAAACTTTTAAATATTTTTTTAAATTATTTAATTTTTTGTAATTTTGCAAAATTAAAAAAATTACCCTAAAATCTTCCAGATTCTTTTCGGAAAATTTTGGAAATCTTTTCAAATTTTTGAAAATCTCTTTGAATATTCTCCTCAAATTATTTTTTCAACATTAAAAATCATTCTAAATTTTCCCGCGAATCTGCAGAAATTTTGTTTATTATTTTGAATCCATTCAAAATCCTTAAAAAGCTTCAAAATTTTATTTCGAAATTTTCAATAATCTACATTTCATTTTAATTTCTTTTAAATCTTTGAAAATTCAAGATTATTTTTGAAATTTTTCAAAACTTTCAAATATTTTTCAAAATGATTTAATTTTTTCGTAATTTTTCAAAATTAAAAAAATTACCTTAAAATCTTCCAGGTATTTTTTTTACAATTTTGGAAATTTTTTCAAATGTATAAAAATCTCTGTAAATATTCTCTTCAGATTATTTTTTCAACATTAAAAATGATTCTAAATTTTTCCGTGAATCTGAAGCAATTTTGTTTATTAATTTGAATCCATTCAAAATCCTTGAAAAGCTTCAGAATTCGATTTCAAAATCTTGAAAAATCTACATTATGTTTTATATTTTTTCAAATCTTTTCTAATTTTAGATTATTTTCGAAATCTTTTTAAAATTAAGAAAATTGCCTATTCCAATACTTTTCGACATTTCTAGAAATCTTTTTCTTTTTTTTCTTGAAATTAATGTTTGAACACAAAAAGCTATTCAAACTTTCCCCAGATATCTAGAGAAATTTCAAAAAAATGTATTTCGAAATCCTTAAAAAGCTTCAAAATGTTATTTCCAATTCTTGAAAAATCTACATTTTGTTTAAACAAGTTTTACATCTTTTTAAATTTTAGATTATTTTTGATTTTTTTTTCTTTTAAAAATCTTTTTAAATAATTTGAAATTTCCGAAAATTGTATTCAATTCCTGAAAAATTAAGGAAATTAATTACCTTAAAATTTTCCAGATTCTTTTCTGACAATTTTGGAAATCTTTTCAAATTTTTGAAAATCTCTTAAAATATTCTCTTAAAATTATTTATTCATCATGAAAAATCATTTAAAATTTTCCCGTGAATCTGAAGAAATTTTGTTGATTATTTTGAATCCATTCAAAATCCTCAAAAAGCTTCAAAATTTTATTTCGAAATCTTCATAAATCTACATTTAATTTTAATTTTTTTGAAATCTTTGCAAATTTAAGATTATTTTTGAAATTTTTCAAAACTTTTCAATATCTTCGACCATGATTTGATGTTTTTGTAATTGAGCAAAATTAATGAAGTTGCCTAAAAATCTTCCAGATTCCTTCTTGACGATAATTTTTTCAAAATAAAAAATTATCTTTCAGAATCCTTAAAAAGCTTCAAAATTGTATTTCGAAATTTTTAAAAATTTCCGGTAAGTTAAAGTTTCCGGTACCGATCGCGATTGTTGGTGATTTTTTGTGTTGCTAACTTTTTGGCTTTGGTGAAGGGAAAGAGGGAGTGCGAGAGGAGAAAGGGCGGTGAGTAGAGTGTTTAAGGGCTAAGGAATAAGTGAGAGTGAAGGGGTTGGTATAAGGGTGGTGAATGATATATAATCGTCAAAAGTGGAAGAGAAGGATTTTGAGGTTAGGAACGGTTGTAAAAAGTGGTGTGTGTTTAACGCGGGGTGAGGGACAGGTGAGCGTGAGGGTTGGATGAATGAGAAGAGACAGTTATTTAAGAGTGGTGAGTTATAGTGTAAGAGATTTTGAGTAATTTGTTAGAGTGGTGGCTTCAAATCTAGATTGAACGATTTGCATGGGGGATTGAAAGCGAGGGAAAAGAAAACGTGACGTAGGAAATAATACGCGGCAGAATGCCGGTTGCACGAAGTCTAGGAAGGACAGAGAGAGGGCAGCAGGAGACGGATACAGAGAGAGGGTCGAGAATTAGCAGCGAATGTAGGCAAGAGAATGAAGGGAGCGTGAACATCGAAGGTAGCATTGGCAGCATTGAAAGTAGTGATGAGGCAGAGGTATTCGTAAAGCTTGGTAAGGGCGAGGGTGAAGAGACGGTAGCAAGCAAACGAGGCAGACCGACGAACCTGCCAAGGCTACAAAGAGCGCACAGTTTAAACAGTACGAACGCGAAGGGCTTTTTTGATAAGTGGCGACAACCAGCGACCACGAGTAGCGAAGAAGAGCAGTCGGAGGATAATAAAAGGGTTAGAGACCAGTTAGATGAGGAAGGGGAAAATTAGGAAGCGCTCAAGAAGTTTAGGCAGAGAACACCACCTGAAAGGAGGTCAGGGGGGAGTAGTTTAGAAGGTCTCGAGAAACTCATCAGAGGCCTCAGAGAGGAAACCGGCAAAGGTTTTGACAGAGCGAGGACGCATAGGGAAGAAGTCAGGGAGGAAGTGAAAAAAATGAGAAAGAAATGGGAGGAGTGGGATGCTCTGTGGAAGGCCGAGAAAAAGGAGTTATTTAGGAAACTGGATAGTATAGAGAGTAAACAGATAGAGAGTGAAAAAGAAAGGAGAGCTGAAATGTGTTTGCTTGAGGAGAGGGTCAGGAAACTAGAATGCGAGAGTGAAAAGAAGGAAGAGGTGGGATTAGGAGATGTAGTCAAGGGGGATGATGAGAAACTGCAGGAAGAAAATGAGAGAATCCGCAGACGGCTGAATGAAATAGAAGTAAGACTAGAAGGAGAAGAGAAAATGAAAAGAAAGCGAAACATAGTAATCAAATGAATGACAGTAGAAAGCAACTCGGGAAAGGAAGAAGTGGAGAAGCTGATGAATGATATTGGGGCTCAGGTGAGAGTGGAGGCAGTGAAGGTACTGGGGAGAAAGACAGAAGGGAAAACAGGTGTGCTCATAGTGAAAGTGGGAATGTTTGGACGGGGAAAGACAGGTTGTGGATGAATGGGATGAAGTGGATCTGGGACGAAGAGGGAGAACAGCTGAGAGCAGAGGGATCGATACTTGAGAGAAGGGTAAACGAAGGTAATGAGAGTAGGAGAGACGGGGCGGAGTGAGTGTGGCTTTATAGAATGTGTCAGGGCTAAAAAACAAGAACGAGGGGTTCTGGGAGGCTATTGGAAAATGGGACGTGGTAATGCTGAGTGAAACGTGGGTGGATGAAAAGGATTGGAAGGGCTTGAAACGAAAGTTGCCGAAGGGGTATGTATGGACAATGCAAGAAGGGAGGAAAGAACATGAGAAGGGAAGAGCGATGGGTGGCATGGTGTCAGGCGTTAAAAAGGAGCTGATGAGAAATGAAAGAGTGGAAGAGCGAGAAGAAAAGCTGGAGGGCGGGATGGTGAGAAGAATAAAGGTAGGAAAAGAGAGGGTGGCGATGGTTTGTGTGTATAGAAGGAGAGGAGAAGAGGAAGGATGGAGAGTATTAAGGGAATGGATGGAGGAAAGGAATGAAGAGTTGGTCTTGATAGGAGGAGACTTAAACGCGTGGACAGGAGAGTTATGGGGGGAGATATGGGATGAAGAAAGCGGAACTTTTCGAAGAAATTCCAAGCACAGGGAGATAGATCGGGAGGGTAGAACTCTTTTGAACCTGTTAGGAGAGGAGGGGTGGTTTATCTGCAATGGAAATATAAGGGGAGATGAAGAAGGGGAAGCGACTTTTATAGGGAAAGGGGAGACAGTGGTTGATTACATTCTAGCAGAAGAAAGAATAAGGAAGAGAATGGATGAAGTGTAAGTAGGTAAGGAAATAGGCTCAGAACACTTCCCGCTAATAGCGACATTGAAATGCTCAGGATGGAAGCGGCATAGCGAAGAAAGGGTAAGAACTGGCGAAAGGAAAGTAAAAATGGGTAGGTGGGGGGAGGACAAATTGAGAGAATTTAAAGAAAGAATGGAGAACGAGGAGATTAGAGGAACGGAAGGGGAAGACGTGGACACGCGTCTTGAAAAGATAAAAGAACTAACCGAGAGGATAAAAGAAGAGTTAAGGCCAAGAGAAGAGGAGGAGGGAATAAAGAGGGGATGGTGGGACGCAGAACGTAAGGAGAGTAAAGATAGAATGAAGGAAAACGTAAAAAAAAAAGGAGAAAAGGAGAAAAGGGGAGATAGAGAAACAGGAATATAGTAGGAGAAAGAGAGAACATGAAAGATTGTTAAGTGATAAAAGGGAGTCAGAGAAAAGTAGGTATATGGAAGGGGTGGAAAAATCAATCAGGGAAGGGAGGGAATGGGAGGTGATCAATAGGGAACGAGGAGGAAGGAAGGGCATCAATGAGGAAATCGAGATGCATGAGTGGATCTCGTACTTTGAGCGACTGTTGGGAGGAGTGGAAAATAAGGTGTTAAGTGAAAAGAGGAAGGTAATAGAAGGGGAAGATGATAGCAATAACGGGATAAGTAGAGAGGAATTGAATAGAGCGATAGGGAGGCTCAAAAGAAACAAGGCAACAGGTGAGGACGATATTGAGAACGAGGCTTTGAGTTTTGGAGGAGAAGGGGTGAGAAAGGAATTGTGGGAGGTATGCAAAAAGGTTTGGAGAGGAGAGGGATGGCCTAAGGAATGGAGGACAGGGTTAGTGGTGCCGCTAATTAAGAAAGGAGAGGGCAAGAAGGTGGAGGAGTATAGGGGAATCACACGTATGTCGGTGGGCAACAAAATATATACAGAGATTCTCAGAAAGAGATTGGAAACGGAGGTGGAAAAGTAAGGGATTATTCCACACAATCAGACGGGCTTCAGTAAAGGGATGGGAACAGTAGACAACATCTAGGTACTGAATTATCTAGTGAATAGGAACTTAGGGAGGAAGAAAGGGAAGTTAGTGGTCTTATTTGTAGACTTTAAAGCGGCATTTGACTCGGTAAACAGGAAGGTATTATGGCAGGTGATGAAAGAGAAGGGGGTGGACGAAGAGTTGGTCGAGAGGATAAAGGAGATATTCGAAGAGACTAAGATAAGGGTGAGGATTGGGAAACAAAAAGGGGAGGTTTTTTGGAGTGGAAGGGGGCTCAGGCAAGGGTGCCCACTGAGCCCACTACTATTCAGTCTCTTGTTGGCAGATCTAGAGGAGAAACTGGAGAAGAAAGGAAAAGGGGGAACGGCTTTGGGAAATAGCAAGGTATATTCCTTAGCGTATGCAGACGATATAGTCTTATTAGCGAATGACGAGAGAGGGATGAGTCTCATAATCAGAATGTTCGAGGAGTATGTGAGAATTAAAGACTTAACGGTAAATGTAAATAAGACGAAGGTGATGATTTTTAGGAAGATAAGGGTAAAGGTAGAATATGAATGGAAGATGTACGGGGAGAAAGTGGAACAGGTCGAGGAATTTAGTTACCTAGGCTTCTGGTTTGAGTTGAAAGGACGGGTTGAATGCAGGTGAGGAGTAGGATAGAATGTGCGACTAACGTAATGGGGCAGGTGTGGGGTATAGGGAAGAGAAGGTTTAAAGATGATTGGAAAATGAGAATGTGGATGTTTGATGCGTTGGTGTGGTCAGTCCTAAGTTACGGAATGGAGATCTGGGGATGGAAGGAGCACAAGAGGGTGGAAAGTATGCAGGAGAGGTTCTTGAGATGGGTAATGGGAGTGAGCTGGAGCTGTCCAGGATACATGTTGAGGGAGGAATTAAGTAGAAGTAAAATGTTTATTAGACAAATGAAGAGAGCATGGAACTTTGAGGAGAAACTAAAGAGGGGGAGGAAAGCAGGATTGCATAAGCTTGTCTAAGTGAAGTAGTAAACAAAGACACTAGGGGTAACACAGAAGGATCAGGAAGAGAGACAACAGAGGAGGAGAGAATGCGATATAAGAGCAGATGTCAGAGTATGGCAAGAGTTAGAGAATGAAATGATAATTAAGGAGGGGGAGGAAAGATGGAAAAAAATCGTGGAATCTAAGTATAACAGGTGGTATATGGTAGTGAAGGCTGAAGGAGAACCAGAATATTTAAGAAAGATTAAAAATGAGAGTAAATGGAACCACGTTATACGATTTAGGATGGGAGAAGGAATGAGAGAGTGTAGGTACTGGATGGATGAAGAGGAAAGAAGATGTAGAGTCTGTTATTACGAGATAGAATCATGGGGGCATGTTTTAGAGAGATGTACGGGGAATGAAACAGGTGGGGAAAGTGTGGATGACAGGATAAGGTGGATCTTGGATGGAAGTGGACAAGGGGCAAGCTGGATGATGGGACTGGAAGAAATGAGAGAAAGTAAAGGGCATGTAGTAGGGAAAGGCCAATCGCGTACTCCTCTTCAAGGACACTAAAGTAAATAAAGCTTGATAATCATGTTAACGGAAATGGTAAGAGGAAACGGAAACCCAGGAAACTCAATAGTCAGCAAATCTCGAGAGTAATTATGTTAAGACAAAGCGATAGTAAATAAGTTAATATGAGTAGAATATTATTATTTAGGTAGTAAGTATTATTAAGGTAGTATATGTGGTTTTGTAACGTAGTGTGAAGGGAGCGGAGGCCCTCAAACCCGTAAAAGGGAGAGAATAAATACGTACATACTCGGGAATTTTATTACTCGGGAATTTTATTATTCGGGAATTTTATTATTCTGAAATTCGCCAATTCGGGAATTTTATTATTCGGAAATTTTATTTTTCGGGATTTTTCAATCGCCGCGTACGGATATTTTATAATTCGGCAAGTTTCTATCAGGAAATTTATTATTCGGCAATTTTCAAATTCGGTAATCTTAGAAACTGTCGGGAATTTCATTTTTCGGAAATTTCCCAATTCAGTATTTTATTATTCAGTAATTTTCTAATTCAGGAATTTTATTATTCTGAAATTTTCCAATTCGGGAATTTTATTATGCGGAAATTTTATTATTCGGGAATTTTATAATTCGGAAATTTTCCAATTCGGGAATTTTACAGTAACGGGAATTTTATTATTCTGAAATTTTCCAATTCGGTAAGTTTATTATTCGGAAATTTTATTATTCGGGGATTTTATAACTCGGGAATTTCATTATTCGGGAGTTTTATAATTTAGGAATTTTATTATTCTGAAATTCACCAATTCGGGAAGTTTATTATTTGGAAATTTTATAATTCAGGAATTTCATTATTCGGAAATTTTATTATTCGAAAATTTTCCAAATCGGGAATTTTACAATTTGGGTATTTTATTATTCTGAAATTTTCCAGTTCGGGAATTTTATTATTTGGGAATTTCAAAATTCGGGAATTTGATTATTCTGAAATTTTCCAATTCAGGAAGTTTAGTTTTCGGAAATTTTGTAATTCGGGAATTTTCTTATCCAGGAATTTCATAATTTGTGAATTTTATTATTCGGGAATTTTATAATTCAGGAATTTCATTATCCGGGAATTTTCCAATTCGGGAATTTTATTATTCGGAAATTATATTTTTCGGGATTTTTCAGTCGTCGCGTACGGATATTTCATAATTCGGCAATTTTCTGTCTGGAATATTATTATTCGGCAATTTTCAAATTCGGTAATATTATAAACTGTAGGGAATTTTATTATTCAGAAATTTTCCAATTCGGAAATTTT
>CAKNYM010045367.1:20378-30672 GCA_932195095.1 Andricus curvator
TTTTTAAGCAAATAAAATAAATTTTTAACGAAATACATAGTTAAATTTGTAGTTAAAAAAATTAATTTTCAATAAAAAAACTAATTTTCAACCAAAAAAATTATTTTTCTACTAAAAAAGAATATTTTTTAACAAAATACATGAATTTTCAACCAAAAATTTTAATTTTTTTAATTTTCAACCAAAAAGGTTAATTTTCTAAAAAAAAAATATATATATTGAACAAAATAGATGAATTTTTAACTAAAAAAGATCATTTTTCAACAAAAAATATAATAGTTTTATTTTCAGGTAGAGAAATAAATTGTTAATCAAATAAAATGAACTTTTAAAGAAATAATTAAATTTTCAACCAAACAAATGAATTTTCTACCAAAAAAATTAAATGTCTATAAAAAAAGTCGACCAAAAATTTAGTTAAAAAATGTAATTTTCAATAAAAAAACTATTTTTCTACCAAATTAATTAATTTTCAACGAAAAAGATTAATTTTTTACCAAAAAGAATAATTTTTAACATAATGTATGAATTTTTAATCAAATACATATTTTAATTTTTAATGGAATTTTCAAACGAAAAGGATAATTTGCTACTAAAAGAAAACAAATTTTTAACAAAATATATGAATTTTCAACTAAAAAAATAAACTTTCAACAAAATATAGAATAGTTTAATTTTACGTTAGAGAAATAAGTTTTTGACCAAATACAATACATTTTTAACGAAATAGTTACATTTTTAACCAAACAGGTGAATTTTCAACCAAAAGGATTGAACGTCTAGAAAAAAATTCGACAACAAATTTAGCTAATTTCTTAGTTGAAAAATAATAATTTCCAATGAAAAACTAATTTTCAACAAAAAGAATAATTTTCTACCAGAAAAAAAATAATGTTTGAAAAAATACATGAATTTTCAACTAAAAATGGTAAACATTCAACAAAAGATAGAATAATTCAATTTCAAGTTAGAGAAATAAGTTTTTGACTAAATAAAATAAATTTTCAACGAAATATTTTAATTTTTTGAAATTTTCAACCATGGAGGTTAATTTTCTACCGAAAGAAGACAAATTATTCACAAAATTGATGAATTTTCAACTAAAAAAGATCAATTTTCAACAAAAAATATAATAGTTTAATTTTCAGTTAGAGAAGTGAATTTTTAAGCAAATAAAATAAATTTTAAACAAAATAGTTATATTTTTAGTTTAAACAATTAATTTTCTATAAAAAAACTAATTTTCAACCAAAAAAATGAATTTCCAACCAAAAAAATTTGTTTCTACCAAAAAAGAATCTTTATTAACAAAATACATGAATTTTCAACGAATATTTTAATTTCTTTTAATTTCCAGCAAAAAGGTTAATTTTCTATCAAAAAAATTGATTTACTTTTAACTAAAAAAGATCAGTTTTCAACAAAAAATAGAATAGTTTAATTTCAGTTAAAGAAATAAGTTTTGAAGCAAATAAAATAAGCTTTTAGCGAATTTAGTTAAATTTTTAGTTGAAAAAATTAATTTTCAATTTCAAAAAACTAATCTACAACCAAAGAAATGAATTTTCAACCAAAAATATTAATTTTCTACTAGAAAAAAAATAATGTTAAACAAAATACATTTTTCAACTAAAAAAGATAAACTTTCAACAACAAAAATAGAATACTTAAATTTCAAGTTAGAGAAATAAGTTTTTAACTAAATAAAATAAATTTTCAACGAAATAGTTAAATTTTCAAACAAACAGGTGAATGTTCAACCAAAAGGATTAAATTTTCTATCAAGAAAAATCTTCAACGAAAAATGGAATAGTTAAATTTTTAGTTAAAATAATAATTTTCAATAAAAAAAAAACTAATTTTCAAGAAAATACATGAATTTTCAACCAAATATTTTTTTTAAGTTTTCAACCAAAAAGGTTAATTTTCTACCAAAAGGAGTCAACTTTTTAACAAAACAGATGAATTTTCAACCAAAAGGATTAAATGTCTAGAAAAAAATTTGACAACAAATTTAGCTAAATTTTTAGTTGAAAAAAAAAATTAATAAAAAAAAATAATTGTCAACCAAAAAGATTAATTTTCCACCAGAAAAAAATAATTTTTAACAAAATACATAAATTTTCAACTAAAAAGGATAAACTTTCAACAAAATATAGAATAATTCAATTTCAAGTTAGATAAATAAGTTTTTGACTTAATAAAATGAATTTTTAACGAAATAGTTAAATTTTCAAACAAACCGGTGAATTTTCAGCCAAAAGGATTAAATTTTCTATAAAAAAAAATATTTCAACGAAAAATGGAATAGGTACATTTTTAGTTAAAAAATTAATTTTCAATTAAAAAAACTAATTTTCAATAAAATACATGAATTTTAAACCAAATATTTTTTTTTAATTTTCAAACAAAAAGGTTAATTTTCTACCAAAAGAAGACAAATTTTTAACAAAATAGATGAAATTTAAACTAAAAAAGATAAACATTCAACAAAAAATAGAATAGTTTCATTTTAAGTTAGAGAAATAAGTTTGTGACTAAAGAAAATTAATTTTAAAAAAAATAGTTAAATTTTTCACCAAACAGATGAATTATCGATCAAAAGGATTAAATGTCTAGGAAAAAATTTGACAACAAATTTAGCTAAATTTTTAGTTGAAAAAAATAATTTAATACAAACAAAATAATTTCCAACCAAATAAATACATCTTCAACCAAAAAGCTTAATTTTCCACCAGAAAAAGGAATAATTTTCAACAAAATACATGAATTTCCAAATAAAAAAGATAAACATTTTTAAAAAAATAGAATAGTTTAATTTTAAGTTAGAGAAATAAGTTTTTGACTCAATAAAATAAATTTTCAACGAAATAGTTAAGTTTTCAAACAAACAGGTGAATTTTTAACCAAAAGGATTACATTTTCTTTCAAAAAAAATATTTCAACGAAAAATGGAATAGTTGAATTTTTATTTAAAAAATTAATTTTCAATAAAAAAACTAATTTTCAAGAAAATACATGAATTTTCAACCAAACAGATGAATTTTCAACAAAAAGGGTTAAATGTTCTATAAAAAAAAGTCGACGAAAAATAGAATAGTTAAATTTTTAGGTAAAAAATTAATTTTCAATTTAAAAAAAATAATTTTCAATAAAATACATGAATTTTCAACCAAATATTTTTTTTTAATTTTCAACCAAAAAGGTTAATTCTCTACCAAAAGAAGACACATTTTTAACAAAACAGACGAATTTTCAACCAAAAGGATAAAATGTCTAGAAAAAAATTTGACAACAAATTTAGGTAAATTTTTACTTGAAAAAAAATTTAATAAAAAAAATAATTTTCAACCAAAGAAATGCATTTTCAACCAAAAAGATTAATTTTCCACCAGAAAAAAGAGTAATTTTTAACAAAATACATGCATTTCAACCAAATATTTTAATTGTTGAAATTTTCAATCATAAAGGTTAATTTTATACCTAAAAAAAAACAAAATTGATGAATTTTCAACAAAAACTAGAATAGTTTAATTTTCAGTTAGACAAATAAGTTTTTAAGCAAATAAAATAAATTTTTAACAAAATAGTTAAATTTTTAACCAAACAAATGAATTTTCTTCCAAAGAGATTAATTGTCTAGAAAAAAAATTCGACTTTTTATTTTTTTAAATTCTTTTTCAATAAAAAAAATTCGACAAGAAATTTAGTCACATTCTTATATAAAAAAATTAATTTTCAATAGAAAAAAAACTATTTTTCAACCAAAGAAATTAATTTTCAACAAAAAGATGAATTTTGTACCAAAAAAGAATAACTTTTAACAAAATACATACATTTTTAGCCTGCCTATACAAAAATTAATATAAAAAATATTTTGTAAGGGATCTCTTGCAAATTTAGTTCTCATGAATTTATACAAAAAATAAACTCAAATTGAATGGAAATTGACAACTGAAGAGATTGTTGAACTCTATAAAAAATATTCAGCAAGCTTGTCAATAAAAAATTCGAATTATTGAATATTTTAAGCAAAAAAAAATCCCACGGATTCAAATAAATATAATATAAACATTTCTATTGTTTTAAATATTAAATTTAAACAATTTAAATAATTTAAAATCTTGATCACCCTAAAACAGAAAAATTCTATGAAAAATCCTATTCAGGATCCTCAACAGGATCTTCAACAGATTTTCATTTTTTTTTTTTTCAATTTTCAAAATTTTTTTTGTTTGTGTATTTTTCTTATTTTTCATAGAAAATTTCAATTATTTTTCAATCCTAAATGGAAATCGTGAAAAATGTAAAAGTTTGATAACACGATGCGATGGTGTGACATTGATGACTATTTAAACAATAAGAAGGTCATTTTCTGATATTGTAAACTTGACGTAGATTTTCTACAATTTAAAAATCTTGCCTTCCAATTGTTTAAACAAAGTTGAGAAAAATGAGAATTTTTTAAACTCTTTAAATTACATTAGATGTATTTGTATAATACATGTATTTTGTTAAAAATTATTTTTTTTTTTTATAGAAAATGAGTTTTTTTATTGAAGAAAAATTTTTTTAAATAAAAATTTTTTAAATAAATAAATAATAAATAAATTTTTTTCCTAGTCATTTAATCTTTTTGGAAAAAAATTCGTTTGTTTGGTTAAAAATTTAAATATTTCGTTAAAAATTTATTTTAATTGCTTATTTTATAAGGTTTCGAGATATTTAAAAAAAATCTTAAGATTCCTGGGAAAATTTTTAATGATTTTTTGTTTTAGAAAAAAATTTCAAATGATATTATAAAATTTCAAAAAAGAATGTACACGATTTTAAAGTCAAATTTGTCAATTTTTTGATATCAAAATATTTTAGAAAAAATTCGAGTAAGTTTGAGAGATATTTATAATTTTTAAAAAGATTCAAAAATAATTTAAAATTTTTGAAGATTCCGAAAATAGAAGGTTTTTGAGAGTTTTAAAAGGTTTCGAGATATTTAAAAAAAATCTTTAGAATCCTGGGGAAATTGTTAATGATTTTTTTATTTTAGAAAATGAATTTTAGAAGAAAATTGAAAAAGATTTCGAAAAATCTCAAATGATATTCTAAAATTTAAAAAAAAATGTACACGGTTTTAAAGCCAAATTTTTCAATTTTGCAGAATTACGATATTTTAGAGAAAATTCAAGTAAAAAGAGATATTTATATATTTTATTTCGAAAAATTAATTTTTGAAGAAAATTTAAAAATATTTCATAGCATTTCAAAAGAATTCTGAAAATGTAATAATATTCTGGTAGATTTTAAGGAATTTTTTTTAATTTTGTAAGATTTTTCATAAATTTTCGGAAATATTTCAATAATTGAAAATATATTTAGAAATTTTGAAAAAATTTCAAAAATAATTTGAAATTTCAAAAAATTTTATAAATGAATTTAGATCTTTGAAGATTTCGAAATAAACGTTTGATTCCCCGTATAATTAAAAATGAATTTTTATATTCTTAAGAGAATATTTCAAAAGCTTTCCAAAATTGTAAAAAAAAATCTGAAAGATGTAAGATTTTTTGAAACAAAATGTAGATTTTTCAAGAATTTGATATAAAATTTTGAAACTTTTTAAGGATTCAGAAATAATCTGGAAGATTTTAGGGCAATTTTTTAGATTTTTGGGAATTTAAAAAAAAAATTTAGGAAAAATTCGAATAATTTTAACAGATATTTAGAAGGTTTAGAAGATTTTGTAAAGGTTAAAAAATTATTTGAAATTTAAAAAGATTTCAGAAAATTTAAAACAACATGTAATTTTTTGAAGATTTCGAAATAAAATTTTGAAGCTTGTTAATGAGTCTTAAAGGATTCAAAATATTGTGAGCATATTTAAAGAGGTTTTCAAACATTTGAAAAGATTTCCAAAATTGTCAAAAAAGAATCTGGACGATTTTAAGGCAATTTTTTTTATTTTGTAGGAATTCAATAAAATTTTCAGAAAAATTAAAATTATTTTAAAAGATTTTCAAAAGTTTTGAACAAATTTCAAAAATAATCAAAAATTCAAGAAGATGTACAATTTTTTTCAAAAGAATGTACATTTTTCAAAATTTTGAAAGGTTTCGAGACAATAAATTTTTTTTCACGCTTCCTGCGGAATTTTGAAATGATTTCTTTAAGAAGATTTCAGAAGATTCTCAAAATTTTAATTTTTAAGAATTAAAAAAAATTCAGGAAAAATTCGAATAATTTTAACGGATATTTAGAAGAATTTAAAAAAACATATAATTTTTTGAAGATTTCAAAATAAAATTTTGAAGCTTTTCAATGATTTTGAAAGGATTCAAAATAATAAACAAATTTTCTTCAGATTCACGGAAAAATTTGAAATTAATTTTTATTTTGAACTAATAATTTAAATTTTCTTAATTTTGTAGAATTACAAAAAAAATTGCAAATAATTTTGAAAGATGTTTAAAGGGTTTGAAAAAATTTCAAAAATAATCTTAAATTTGCAGAGATTGAAAAAAAGTAGATTTTTGAATATTTCGAAATAAAATTTTGAAACTTTTTCATTTTTTCGAAAGGTTTCAAGATAATAAAAAAATTTTCTATAAATTCCTGGGTAAATTTCAAATAATAATAATTAAAATTTGAAAAGATTTCAAATAAATTTGAAATTAAAGATTTTTAAAGATTTCGAAATAAAGGTTAGACGCTTTTTAACAATTTTGAAAGGATTTGAGGTAATAAAGAAATGTTCTTAAGATTTCTGGTAATAATAAAAATGAATGTTTATCCTGAAAAATTATTCTTGAGAGAATATTTTAAAAGATTTCCAAAATTGTAAAAAAAGAATCTGGACGATTTTAAGGCAATTTTTTTTATTTTGGAGAAATTCAATAAAATTTTCAGAAAAATTAAAATTATTCTGAAAGATTTTCAAAAGTTTTAAACAAATTTCAAAAATAATCAAAAATTCAAGAAGATGTACAATTTTTTTTAAAAAGAATGTACATTTTTCAAAATTTTGAAAGGTTTCGAGACAATAAATTTTTTTTCACGCTTCCTGCGAAATTTTAAAATGATTTCTTTAAAAAGATTTCAGTAGATTCTCAAAATTTTAATTTTTCAGAATTAAAAAAAATTCAGGAAAAATTCGAATAATTGTAACAGATATTTAGAAGAATTTAAAAAAGAATTTTTAAAAACATATAATATGTTGAAGATTTCAAAATAAAATTTTGAAGCCTTTCAATAATTTTGAAAGGTTTCAAGTTAAAAAAAAAATTTCTCAAGATTTCTGGGAAATTTTTAAATGACTTAAATTTTGAAGCGTTATTAGGATTTTGAAAGGATTCAAAATAATAAACAGATTTTCTCCAGATTCACGGGAAAATTTTTAATTATTTTTCATAATGAAATAATAATTTAAATTTTTTTAATTTTGCAGAATTACAAAAAAAATTTCAAATAATTTTGAAAGATGTTTAAAGGTTTTCGAAAAATTTCAAAAATAATCTTAAATTTGCAGAGATTGAGAAAAAAATTAAAACAAAATGTAGATTTTTGAAGATTTCGAAATAAAATTTTGAAGCTTTTTAATTTTTTCGAAAGGTTTCAAGATAATAAAAAAATTTTCTATAAATTCCTGGGTAAATACCAAATAATAATAAAATTAAAATTAAATATTTAAAATATAAAAAGATTTCAAAAATTTGAAATGAAAGATTTTTAAAGATTTCGAAATAAACGTTTGATGCTTTTTAACAGTTTTGAAAAAATTTGAGATAATAAGCAAATGTTCTTAAGATTCCGGGTAACATTAAAAATGAGTTTTTATTCTGAAGTATTATTCTTAAGTGAATATTTGAAAAGATTTCCAAAATTGTAAAAAAAGAATCTAGACAATTTTAAGGCAATTTTTTTATTTTGTAGGAATTCAATAAAATGTTCAGAAAAATTAAAATTATTTTAAAAGATTTTCAAAAGTTTTAAACAAATTTCGAAAATAATCCAAAATTCAAGAAGATGTACAAATCTTTTTTTAAAAGAATGTACATTTCTCAAAATTTTGAAAGGTTTCAAGACAATAATTTTTTTTTCACGATTCCTGCGAAAATTTAAAATGATTTCTTTAAATAGATTTCAGAAAATTCTCAAAATTTCAATTTTCAGAATTAAAAAAAATTCAGGAAAAATTCGAATAATTTTAACAGATATTTAGAAGAATTTAAAGAAGAATTTAAAAAAAAAACATATAATTTTTTTAGGATTTCAAAATAAAATTTTGAAGCTTTTCAATAATTTTGCAAGGTTTCAAGTAAAGAAAAAAATTTCCTTAAGATTTTTGGGAAATTTTTGAATGAATTTTGAAAGGATTCAAAATAATAAACAAATTTTCTTCAGATTCACGGGAGAATTTAAAATTATTTTTTATTTTGAAATAATAATTTAAATTTTCTTAATTTTGCAGAATTACAAAAAAAAATTGCAAATAATTTTGAAAGATGTTTAAAGGGTTTGAAAAAATTTCAAAAACAATCTTAAATTTGCAGAGATTGGAAAAAAGTAGATTTTTGAATATTTCGAAATAAAATTTTGAAACTTTTTAATTTTTTCGAAAGGTTTCAAAATAATAAAAAAATTCTATAAATTCCTGGATAAATTTCAAGTAATAATCATTGAAATTAAATAATTAAAATTTAAAAAGATTTCAAAAAATTTGAAATGAAAGATTTTTAAAGATTTCGAAATAAAGGTTTGACGCTTTTTAACAATTTTGAGATAATAAACAAATGTTCTTGAGATTTCTGGTAACATAAAAAATGAATTTTTATTCTGAAAAATTATTCTTAAGAGAATATTTGAAAAGATTTCCAAAATTGTAAAAAAAAGAACTGTTTTCAGAATTTTTTAGGTTGCATATTTTCCTTATTTTCCATAGAAAATTACATTTATTTTTCAGTTTGGCAAAATGGAAAACGTGAAAAATGAAAAAATTTAATAAAACGAAGCGATGTTGTGACATTCTAGACTCTATTGTAACAATGAGGTCATATTGTAAAATTGTAAACATGAAGTGTCATGATTTCAATTTAAAAACATTGCCTTCTCATTGCTTGAAAAAATTAAGAAAAATGAGAATTTTTTAAACTTTTTAAAAAACAGCGGATTAATGGAATCGAAGTTAAGTAAACATATTCATGGTCCTCATGTGCTACTTTTCAACAGAGTTCTGTTTCTGATTTTCAGAATTTTTTCGGTTGCAAATTTTCCTTATTTTCCATGTAAAATTACAATTATTATTTCTAAAAATTAATTAAATTATAATTATTTTTCAGTCTTACAAAATGGAAAATGTGAAAAATGAAAAAATTTAATAAAACGAAGCGATTGCGTGACATTCTTGAGTCTATTACAACAATAAGGTCATATTGTGAAATTGTAAACATGAAGTGGCATGATTCCAATTTAAAAACATTTTTTTTTCATTGCTTGAAAAAGTTAAGAAAAATTAAATTTTTTCAGATTTAAAAAAAAAAGCGAGTCAATAGACTCGAAGTTAATTACACATATTCAGGGTCCTCATGTGCTATACTTTTCAACAGAGTTCTGTTTTTGATTTTCAGAATTTTTTCGGTTATATATTTTTCTTATTTTCCATCGAAAATTGCAATTATTTCGCAAAATTTGTAACAATTATTTGACTCTAAATTCAAATTGCCAAAATTTAACTAATTACTAGTAAAATTTTACAGATTCGATTAGCGAAAAGTGAGGCACCTGAGATTAGAAGAAAATTACTAATTCGATTAGTCAAAATATTTCCTAACTCAATAGCAAAAAATAACTAATTGCTTTGTAAAAATATATAAACTTATTTAAGACTGTATATTAGAGTGATCAAAAATTTTTTTTTCGAATTTGCATGCATATAAATCGGGACGACTAAATAATCCAGAAAAATAAAATTCCCGACACTGTAAAATTTCCGAAATAATAAAATTCCTGAATTATAAAATTCCCGAATAATAAAATTCCCAATAGTTTATAGAAGGCGACTGAAAAATCCCGAAAAATAAAATTCCCGTCATTGTAAAATTCCCGATTAGGAAAATTCCCGAATAATGAAATTACAGAGTAATAAAATTCCCGAATTATAAAATTACCGAGTAATAAAATTCCCGAATAATAAAATTCCCGAATAATAAAATTACCGAGTAATAAAATTCCCGAATAATAAAATTCCTGTATAAAAAATTCCCGAATAATAAAATTCCTGAATTGGAAAATTCCCGAACAA
>CAKNYM010045367.1:32642-52550 GCA_932195095.1 Andricus curvator
ACTTGGACAACTGTGCACGTGCACAGATGGTACTTGGACAACTGTGCGCGTGCACAGATGGTACTTGGGCAACTGTACACGTCGAAATTTCGACATGCACAGATGGGCTCCTGTGGTCTTGGACGTGCACAGATGGACGTGCACAGTTGTCCGTCCGACCATCGACGTGCACAGTTGGGCACGTGCAAAGTTGCTACGTGCAAAGTTGTCCGTCACCCAAACTGTCGGGAATAATAAAATAATAAAATTCCCGACAGAATTTTTTATTTTGAGAATATTTCAGAAAATTTAAAGCAAAATGTACATTTTTGAAGATATTGAAAAAAGAAATTCGAAGCTTCTTAAAAATTTTGAAAGGTTTCATGAAAATAAAAAACTTGTCTTGTGATTCTTGGATAAGTCTTAAATGTTTTTTTATTTTGAAAAATTAATTTTTAAAGAAAATTGAAAAAGGTCTTAAAACATTTCAGAATGTTTTTGAAAATCAAATTAAGTTAAATTAATTTTTAAAGATGTTTTAAAATTTTAGGAAAAATTTGAGTCAGTTTAAAAGAGACTTAGTCAAATTTTTTCTTAAATTTAAGTTTTGCAAAATAAACAAATTATACTTTTTCGACATATATGTCGAAAAAGTATAATTTGAAATGTTCAAACATCTTTTTTAATTTTCTCAAGAATCGTAGGAAAATTATATTTATACAACCTTAAGAACAAATAAACCAAAATAATAAATAGTTGAAATTTGTTTTCTTTCTTCACTGAAAAATATTTTTTGGTTGGAAAATTGAAATATTTTGTTGAAAATTCGTCCGTTTCGGTAGAAAATTCATTTATTTGGTTCAAAATTCAACTATTTGTTTGAAAATTACCTTTTTCGTTAAAAATTCATATTTTCATTTTTTTTTAATATAACTGTTTTGTAGAAAATTCACCTATTTTTGAACAAATTTCATATCAATTAAATATTACATTTTACGTTGAGAATTCATATTTTTTTATTAATAATTCAACTATTTGGTTGATAATGAAATTTTTTATAGAAATATTGATTTGACATATCTGAAATCTTAAAAAATAGTTTTGAATTTTCTCAAGAATCTTAAAGAAATTATATTAATGTCAACTTAAAAATAACTAAACAAAAAACTGAAAAAATAGTTATTCAAAAATTGTATTTTGTATTAAAAATTATCTCCCACAAATCGAATAACTACAAGCGCGCATATACATAGTTATTAATTACGGTAAAGACAATCTTTTATATATTTTAATTTTGTATAAATCCATAAAAAATAAATAACAAAAAATTAAATCAAATTAGTTTTTTAATTTGAGAAAACAACATTTTCGAAAAAAAAGAATGTTCAACAGTGCTGTTCAATTTTTAAACAAAGAAATTAATTTTTAATTAAAATAATGAATTTTCAACCAAAAAAGTGAATTTTTAACCCAGTAGTTGAATTTTCAACCCAAAAAATGAATTTTCAACAATGGAGTTAAATTTTCAAAACAAACAAATTAATTTTCTCCAAAAAAAGACAGATTTTCAACAAAATAGTTAAATTTTCAACCAAACGGAGGAATTTTCAACCAAGAAAATTATATGTCTAATAAAAAAGATAAATTTTCGAAAAAAATATAAAAGTTAAATTTTCCGTTGAGAAAATTAATTTTCAATAAAAAAAAATGAATTTTCCACCAAAAAGATTAATTTTCTACCAAATAAGATTAATTATTAACAAAATTAATTAATTTTCAACCAAATGTTTAATTTTTAAAGAACTATTCAAGCTAATAGTTAAATTTTCAACTGAGAAAGATAAGTGTTAAAACAAACATGGAATAGCTAGATTTTCAGTTAAAAAAAATCATTAGAAAAACGACTTTTTAACAAAATAGTTCAATTTTTAAGCAATGAAATTATTTTCAACTAAAATAATGAATTTTTTATTTAAAAAATGAATTTTTAACACAATAGTTTAATTTTCTACAAAAAAATACAATTTTTTAACAAAATACATGAATTTTCATCAAAATAGTTAAAATTCCAACCAAACAGATGGATTTTCAATCTAGAAGATTGAATTTCCGATCAAAGAAATGAATTTTCAACCGAAAAGATTAATTTTCTGCCAAAAAAGAATCATGTTAAACAAAATACATTAATTTTTAACCAAATTTGGAATTTGTAAAGAAATTTTCAACCAAGAAGGTGAATTTTCAAGTAAAGAAGATAAATGTTAAACCAAACATGAAATAGTTAAATTTTTAGTAAAAAAATCATTTTCAACAACAAAAAAAGAATTTTCAACTAAATAGTTAAATTTTAAAGCGAAGAAATTAAGTTTTAACTAAAATAATAAATCTTCAACAAAAAAATGCATTTTTAGCACAATAGTTGAATTTTCTACCAAAAAATAAAAATTTGCAACAAAATAGATCATTTTTTAACTGAATAGTTAAAATCCCATACAAACAGATGAATTTTCAATCAAGAAGATTAAATTTCTATAAAAAAGATACATTTTCAACAAAAAATGGAATAGTTAAATTTTCTACCCAAAAAGATTAATTTTTAACAAAATACATGAACTTTCAACCAAATTTTGAATTTTTAAAGGAATTTTCAATCTAATATCTGAATTTTCAACTGAGGAAGATAAATGTTAAACCAACTATGGAATAGTTAGATTTTCAGTAAAAAAAAAAGAATTTTCAACAAAACAGTTACATTTTCAAGCAAAGAAATGAAGTTTTAACAAATAATGAATCTTCAACAAAAAAACAATGAATTTTCAACTCAATAGTGGAATTTTCAACCCAAAAGATGAATTTTCTACCAAAAAAATAGACAAATTTCCAAAAAAAATAGATGAGCTTTCAACAAAATAGTTAATTTTTCAACGAAATAGATGAATCTTCAACCAGGAAGATCTATCAAAAAAGATCAATGTTGGACAAAAAATGGAATAATTAATTTTCAATGAAAAAAAATCATTTTCAAAGAAAGAAATGAATTTTCAACCAAAAAGATTAATTTTCTACGAAAAAAATTGATTTTTAGCAAAATAAATAAATTTTCAATCGAATTTTGAATTTTGAAAGGAATTTTCAACCTAATAGTTCAATTTTCCACCAATGAAATGAATGTTCAACCAATAAGGTAATATTGAACCAAACATGGAATAGTCAAATTTTCAGTTAAAAAAATTAATCTACAAACAACAACAAATTTTCAACAAAATAGTTAAGTTTTGAAAAAAATGGGTTTTCAACTAACATGACACATCATCAAGGTATAGAGACAAGCTAAAATTTTTAATAGAACTAACAAAAATTAACCTTTTGTGGTAAGTTCTGATTTTTAAGACTATTATTATGTAAATGTAAATAAAACAATAATAATATAGAAAAATAGTTATTTTTCATTCACTGTAAAAGCACCATTTTGACTGTTAATTAAGAATAAAGTTACTAAATTGTGCTCGTGTCAAACGTAAAATGAAATACTGCTGTAGGTATCTGTATTGATTAAATAAAATGCGACATTCTAGATCTTGAATTTTTCTCAGTTTTATTATGCTCATAAATGTTACACCTTTATTGTTTCTCATGCTGACAAACTCAGTACTTTTACTTCCCTCCATCTTTTTAAATATTAGTTTCTTGCTTCCTTCAAAGTCGTTTTGTATTTTCTTCTCTTTTGATTTTATCTTTACTTTCCTTGACTAGTCGTTTGACTTTCCTATTTTTGTGTCTGTAATCATTTTTGAGCTTATTTCTCTCCTCATTGTTAAGACCTGTGATGTTTAATGTTCTCTTGTACGCTTCTTTCCTTTCTTGTCGGACTGCCTCAATTTCATCATTCCACCATGCATCACCAGACTTTCTTCCTACAACCGCCGTACCACACACTCCAGTCGCAGTTTTAATGATATCCCGTAGCATAGTCCATGCGCCCTCTATATCTTCATTGCTTATAAGCGCTTCCCAAGTTGCCCTATCTATGCGTTCGTTTAACTTATTCTGAAAATCTATTCGCACTTCCGGTTTCTGTCAATTTTCAATTTTGATTCGCGTTTGTTTCGTTTGCTTGATTCTCTTTCTTCTCCATCCCCGTCCTAAGTTTATTTTGGAAACTGGAAGGTAATGGTCAGTATTGCATTCAGAACCGCGCATGACTCTTGTATCTTTTACTAGTTCTCTAATTCTTTCATCTGCAATAACGAAATCAATTATACTGTGGCTATTTCCTTTACGCCAGGTGTGTACATAAGCTAACTAATCTTTCCCCGTTATAATTTTTTCTTGAATCCCCAAAATTACCTAGCACCCTTTCTGTATCTGTACCCTGACGTTGGACGCCGACCCATCCCTTCATATCTCCTAGCAGAATGATTCTTTCACCGTGATCGCAAGTACTTATTGTATCATTTAGTGTCCCAGAAGGCGTCTTTGGCTTCTCTCGGATCGCTATCAACTGGGGCGTAGCACGCTATGATAAATAATCTTCTGATTCCTACCTTCATTCTAGCCCACAACAATCTGGGAGATACAAAATCATGATCTTTGGGATGCTGTCTTGCTTTTTCATTCATAATCAAACCGACCCCTTGACTACCATGTGATTCACTTTCTACTCCTGACCATATTTCAAAACTTTCGCAACCCTTTTTCTTCCTCTCAGGTACACATAGAATATCTAGTTTCCTTGCATGAATAGCTTCTCGTAGTTCTCTTACCTTAAGATCATTCACTCCTCTAGCGTTTCAAACACCCAGTCTCCATTCATCGCCTGAAACTCGACCTTTACGTTTACCGTGTGTATGCATTTCGTCAATCAAGGTTTCAGTCCATTCCTAGGCTACTTTACTTTTTGTATTATTCATTGTTTAGATTGTACACCCAACTACCACCTTTATGCGCAAAATTTTTTTTGCGAGTCGAAATCATGTCCAAGTTAAGTAGTGATTCGTCGTATGTCAGTGGAGAGTCAGACGACAGTCCCAACAAAACTTCTGTTACTGGGGGGGGGGGCCAAGGAAAGGAAACCGGGGAGTGCCGAATTGTTTTTTTTTTTTTTGGGGAAGGGCCCCCCCCTTTCCGGGGTTTTTTAAAAAAAAAATACCCCCCCCCCCCCCTCCGACACGCAAACTAGTTCAACTTCAAAAGTTTACAATCTAAAATTTCATTTATTCTCAACACTACACGGAGAAAAAGATCTGTTTGAATGAAATATATTATGTTTGAATCAAACATATTCTTTCTTTGTTATACAGTCAAACATATATATGTTTGTTTCAAACAAATTTTTTGGTTGACTATATATTTTTGATTTGAATATATATTTTGTTTGAATGAAAGAAACCTCTTGCTGAAATTAAACATTTCTTTATGTTAAATTAATCGCAGATTTTGTTCGATTTAAATAAATTTTTATTTTTATTTAAAAAAAGAATTTGTTGCTTTCAATAAAATTATTTGCTTGTTTCAATATCAAACGTTTTGTTAAAGCGGGTATTTGGAGCATGCGTGCTGTATTATTATTTATATTGCATTTATTTATTTAATTAAGCCTTAAATCTTTTTCATAGGGTTAAAAATATAGCAAGAAAATAACTTTTCTTAAAAATTTTCGAATAAATCGCTGGGTAGGTCCCAGGTTTCGAACAATTTTCGCAATACAAACACTTCCATTTCTCTTACAGATGTCTGAATTTACGCGAAAATAAAACTGGCGACGGTCTGGAATTGGTGGAAAACCAACCCTTTTCCAGCTGGCCCAATGAAACTTCCAAATTTTCAAGGCTTCGCTTATCTTACACATTCCGAGCAAACACGCTGATACATTCAACGATTCACCACCATTTTGAATGTCTAAAGCTAAGTGGCACTGCAGTGCCCCGAAACTAACGCGGATGAATGAAGAACTATTATTTGTTTGAATCAAATAAATACATTCTTTAATTTAAGTATAAAACGTTCGAACATATTTTTTGTTTGACTTAATGAAATGGTTTATTTGAATCAAACAAATCGTATCAAACAAATAATTTGTTTTATTTCATGAGTTTCAATATCTTCCATATATTGAAATTAAATAAATGTTTTGTTAATTGAAATAAAGAAGGTGTGTTGAACCAAAAAAATGTATTCAAACAAATCTTTTTGTTTGAATCAAAAAAATCGTTTTCTCAGTGTAATAGTGATGACTTCTCTGAATGTTTCACTGGGATTCCGCCTTTGTCTTCAGAGCTTCTTCTTAATTTATTAGTGTTAATTTTGAAGAAGAAAAAAGAATTAAATAGCGTATTTACAGAAAATATTTGAAAAATAATCGCGCAATCGTATACTCAGAAAAATGTTTGTTTGAATCAAACAAATTTTGTTTCAATCAAACAAATTTTGTTTCAATCAAACAAATTATTTCTTCGACATAGGGTCAAACAAATGTTTGTTTCATTCAAAGAAATTTTTTGTTTGTCCTTATTTATTTGGTTCGAACAAATTTTTGGTTGGTTGAAATAAATCTCTTGTTTAAGTTAAGTAAAGTTCTTGTTTACGTTGAATATATATTTTTCAAATTAATTATAGATTTTGTTCAAGTGAAGTAAATCTTTTTCTTTTCACGCAACCTCAAAATTAAGCATTCTTTATAAAAATAATTAATAAGCTCGATTTTTTTTCAATCATAATTATCGTTATATATGTAAAAGCAGGAACACTTACTCAATCCGAAAGTTTACTCGTGTTGAATTACAAATTGTGCTTGTCACTTCTGAATTAAAAAGTCATAAAATGGAATAATTAGAAATGAACCAGTCAGACATTTGAATTTAACATAAGTGTACCTCCTTTTAAGTATACAGCGATAATTACAATTGATAAAAAACATGATCGATTTCATAAATCATCTTTATAAAGAAAGGAGGTTAGAAATTAAAAAGACTTACTCGCCTGCGAAATCTTCAAATATATCCAAGGTAAAGCCCCAAAATTCAAATAGTTCCAACACTGGAAATATTGCGTCCATTTTACAATTAATTTTAAGTTTTCCAGTAGATCAGAACCGTTAGAATCATACAAAATCGAAAAAAAGAACAATGCCATCAAATCAATCAAAGGATAAATCAATTTAGATTTTAGGTTAGTATCGCAGGGAAACCTGCGGGCAGCGCCTTAGCATGCCTAGCGGCATTTTGTAGCACTTCTTTGCATTATATTTTTTGTTTGGATCAAATAAATATTTTTATGAATTCAAATAAACAAATTTTAAACAAATGCATTGTTTAATGAAAGCCATTTTTTTAATCAAACAAATTGTACTAAAAAAATTATTTGTTTAAATCAATAAGGCAAATATTTTCCATTTCTTAAAATTAAATAAACCTTTTTTTAATTTAGGCCAAAAATTTGTTTCTTTCAATTATATGAATTCAAACAAATTTTGTTGTTTGCTTCAAACAAACATTTTTCTGAGTGTAGACGGGTTTACTTGGCAGTTGATATTTTATTTTCCGAAAAGGGAGAAATTCGACCGTTCGCTGAGACGTAATATGTCAAACTGGTGCTGAAAATTTGTTTGTGTACAATAATTTGAAAATTCGTTATAATCATTTCAACTAATCTTAAGACTTGTAAATTCTCTCAAATTTTGAAAATATCTTAATATATTTGAGAATTTCTTGAAATACTATGAAATCCCCATAAAGTATCATAAAATGCTGTGGAAATTACATGAAATCTTGTATTTCTTGAAATGTGTTCCTTACGATACGCCCCAAGAATCACTTAAAACTATCTTGAAATTCTCTTAAATCACTGAAGTCAATTTCGATTAAAATATTTTCATTTTTTGAATTTTCAATTAAAACGCAAAATAGTTCAATTTCAAAAGGTTACAATCTGAAATTTCATAAAATAAAAAAATATCTTATAGAAAATTCGAATCAAATTCAAATACACCAAACCCTCTGTTCGAGGTCAGTGTCGGAGGTTGACTGCAAATAGCCTTGGCCCTAAATCCGGGGAATCCAAACGTAAACAGTCAGGGCCGTATGAACCATTTCTGTTGGATTTTTCTCCGTAGTAAAGAATATTTGTTGAATTTCGAAAAACTACAATGTCAGCAATCCGTTACGTAAAAGTAATGTTTTTCCTGCTTACTTCCAGCGTTTGCGGACGTTTGCGGGCTCTGTCTCTCGCTCTCTTAAACTATTTTATCAGAGCAGCCTCCAAAACCACATTATTACTTGTTTTTGACGATTTTTTGTTCTGGTATTCATAATTTTTAACCTTATTGTTCCAATCAGCTTCGCGAGCTAACTGCTCTCACTTGACCTGCAAGCTCAGATTTCTCTTTGAACGACAAACGCTATCTCTTATTCTCCTTGGGCATTTTCAAAAATTGTAACAACCGAAACACAGCCGAAGTTGAGTTACCTCGCTAAACCATAGATATTATAAACCTAGATGCGGCACCTCACTAGCGAACCTACAATAAGTTCCAAGAACTAAAAAAATGCCATTAGTTAAAAAGAGAAGGAGATAGCTCTGTCTCTTTTTAACCAATGGTATTTTTTTGGTCTTTGGAACTTATTATAGGTTCGCCAGTGAGGTGCTGCATCTAGGTTTATAATATCTTTGGCTAAACACTGAAAATAAATTGACCCATGTACTGACCAGCCCTATCCAACTAAAAAAAAATGGCGGTTCCTTAGTGATTATAGTTTGTATGTGCGAGATTTCCTCACCAGGGCGGCGCTGCACGCGGCACGCTTTAAAAATGCATTATACTAATAGACAAATATTTAGAAATTAAAAATAATTAAGTTTTTGAACAATATGAGGCGAAACAAATTTTCTAAAATGATTCTAGTACATAAAATACACCTTTTCCACTAATCAATTAATATAAAATAGAAAAAGAACACATGAAATTACGTAAAATATATACAGTGGATATGCAGTAACAATTTTTTGATACACTGAACAAAATATTTTTTATCTAATCCCCATAAAACTAAAAATATCTAAAAAACAGAAAAAAAGCTCAAGCTTCTAAACAGAAATATTTTCCATTTTATTTTTTTCAGCTTCATACGAATGAAATAAAAAAAAATGGTTAAGCCCTGTGTTCGCCACAAAACCGCATATAAAGGGAGATTTATATATACTTTATTAAAAAAAATATCTTACAAATTGTCACATCCTTATTTGTCAATAAAATTGAGGTATATATGTTAATACCTCCACAGCTTCATTTGCATGTTCTTTGCATTGAAAATTAAATTTTGTTTTGGATGAAATTAAATCGTTTAGAATTAGGTCAAAAGAATTGCTGGATCGGCAATACATATTGTAACCAGTAATATTCTATCTGATAATTTAAATTTTTTTGTTAAATATGAATGTTAAACACCACATCAAAATAAACAAACATTCCAATTGTAATAAAATAGGATATACATTTTCTGATATAAAATTTAAGAAACGAAATCTATGCAACAATTCATCGTTACCTTTTTGAAGCTGAGCAATTCCATGTCAAATCATCTGAAGAATTTCAGCTAATGTTAGTGATTTTTATAAAAATTCTAGATTCCGTTCTCTCAGGTGTTGAAAGAAAAACCCTAGACCTATTTTTTTTTAATAAAAAAGCTTAGGGGATATTCAGAATTGAAAATTTAGGTCCTTTTTTTCTTAAACTTTCATAACTTTGGTGATTTTAAATTAATTTAAATTTAAACTAATTTTGAAACTGAATTTCTGAAGAAGAAAAAACACTCCGTTTTCTTCATTTTTTATATATAGATAGCTTACAATGTCCTTTTGGCCACGAAGGAATAGTCTATTCACTATTCCTTCGTGGTTTTGGCGTACGTTTTTAATTATTTCTCGAAAACTAAGGGTGACTTCATTTTGATATTTACAGGACTTGTAGAGGACATTGGAAGCCATCTACATGAAAAATGAACAAAATAAAAACTGTTTTTTTTTCAGAAATTCAGATTCAAAATTAGTTATTGAAAAATCGAAGCAGTTTTTGAAAAAAAATTTTCCAAAAATATATTTTCAAAGCTGCGTCCTATTACGGATAATTTACAAAAAGTAGACCTTAATATCGCTTAAATCACCAATGCTATGAAAAGTTAAGAAAAACCGGACCAAAATTTTCAATTTTGAATATCTTCTAAGTTTTATGATTTTTTCAAAAATTATTTTGTGATTATTTTTCAACACCTGAGGGAACAAATTCTAAAATTTTCATCAAAATTACTAACAATACCTGAAATTCTTCGGATGATTTGACATGGAATTGCTCAGCTGATTTTTCTATACATGAAATTCATATATTTAAAATATTAAGGTTCGGAAAAGATGAAATAAAAACTTTAGATTACGAAACTGCTCTATTAAAAACATAATTCTTTTTTAAATTTAGGTTTGATTGACCCACCTTCTGATAAATTCCAGATAATTTTAGCGCATGTTAAATCTTATGGTATAAATTTAACTGAAGGTCATCCAAGATGGATCAACCTGTCATTAAACAGTAAAAATGAAGCTCTCAAATTTAACAAGGCTTTGTACGACAAAATCCTACAGTGCAAAAGATGAAAGATACTTCAAAATAAACAGAATTTTATTTTAGTATTTATTTTAGGAATTAAGCTTTAACTGGAAATGAAATTGAAATTTATTAATTTTGTTTAATAATGCAGAATTTTAATTTTGATAAAGAATTTGAAGGATTCCATATAATACTTCTCCTTTATTTTTGTTAAAATAAAATATTTTATGAATTATGAATAAAACAAGTTTTCACTACATACTACATATTTTTGGAACTATTTCTTTCTAACTAAAACCAACGTGTAGGATTTTAGGGAATTTTTTAAGGGGGAAAAAAACTACCGAATATACAAATTAAAAAAAAACGCTTCGTCTTTATTTCGTACGTCGATTTTTAAAATGAAATCTTTTCTCAATATCGCTTTCTGCCATTTTTCGGCGTTTTCTTTTCCATTGAATTTGCACTTTGACATTGACATTATGGTCAATATCAAATATAGGAATCTCATGAAATCACTTAAACGCACCATATTTACTCATTATAATAAATTATTCATTACATCTTTTTAGAAAATCACCGTTCAGCACAATGGGCACAATGCTTTTGTAGAGCGTGGCGCGTGCAACGCGCTCTGGTGAGAAAATGTTGCACATAAAAACTATAATCACTGAGGGAAGCACGTTTCGCCGTTGCAGACACGAGGAGTAGGATAGGGCTGGTGCTGGTATTCATAATTTTTAACCTTATTGTTCCAATCAGCTTCGCGAGCTAACTGCTGTCACTTGACCTGCAATCTCAGATTTATCGTTGAACGACAAACGCTGTCTCTTATTTTCCTTGGGCATTTTCAAAAATTGTAACACAACCGAAACCACACCGAAACACAACCGAAATCGAATCTCTTTGATCGAGTTACCTCGCTAAACCATAGATATTGTAAACCTAGATGCGGCACCTCACTAGCGAACCTACAATAAGTTCCAAGAACTAAAAAAATGCCATTAGTTAATGAGAGAATGAGATAGCTCTGTCTCTTTGTAACCAATGGTATTTTTTTAGTTTTTGGAACTTATTATAGGTTCGCTAGTGAGGTGCCGCATCTAGGTTTGATAATATCTTTGGCTAAACACTGAAAACAAATTGACCCATGTACTGACAGCCCTTCTAGAAATAATTAATTGAAAACAATTCTGAACGATAGAAAGAAATTTGAATTGTTTCTAATCGTATGTGCACGATTGGGAACGATTGAGTTTCAATCGTTCCCAATCGGGCCAATCGGTAGTAGGATTTTGAGGTTATGAAGTGGCAATTTGATGGCAGCACTTTCGTCTGGCGGGAATTATTTGAAAACGTTTATTTACTTATTTTCGATGCAACACATTTTAAGCAATATGTTCATGAAAAAAATTAAATAAATTTGTTGTAATAATTGCCGTGAGCTGAGAGTGCTGTCATCAACAAATTTGCCAATGAGGTGAAGTTTTTTCATCAAATTATTCATTTCATTGTCTATAATTTTGTATAAAAAACATGTCATTTATTAAATAAATTATTTAAAATATTTAAGGTACAGGACAATTAAAATTAACTGAGATTACAGCTATTCAGATGTCTCTGTCCCACTATCCCTCTTACTTGGAAGATTCATCATTTTAATTTAAAATACATCTCTGGTTGAAAATGTAACTACTTTGTTGAAAATAAATTTTTTTTTTTTTTTGTGAAACTTCAACTATTTCGTTGAAAATCGGTATTTTGCACTTAAAACTTAAACTATTTGTTTGAAAATTTATGAACTTTGTGGAAAATCTGACTTTTTTTGTAAAAAAAATAATCTTTATGGTTGAAAATTCATCTTTTTTTGAACTTTCTTTTTTTGCCTAAAAATTTATTTATTCATTTTTTGGTAGAAAAATTATCTTTTTTAGTTGGAAATTCCTCTTTTGATAGAAATTCATCTTCTTGGTCCAAAATTCAATTATTCTTGTTAAAAATTCATCATTTCAGTGAAAAATTCATCTGTCTGGATTAAAATTCAACTATTTCAGTTAAACATTTACAATTTTATTTGAAAATTCATCATTTCATTTGTTTGGATAAACATTAATTTTTTTAAATTGAAATTTAATTATTCAATTTTTGGTTGACAATTTATCTTTTTTAGTGAAAATAATTTTTTTGCTTGAAAATTCAACTATTTCAGTTGAATATTCATTGTTTTAGTTGAAAACTCTTATGTTTGGTTTAAAATTAATTTTTTTTTTTAATTAAAAATGTTATTATTCCATTGTTGGTTGATAATTATTATTTTTTTAGTTCAAAATTCAACTATTTGGTTGAAGATTTGTCTTCTTTAATCAAAAATTCAACTGTCTTGTTAAAAATTCATGTATTTTGTTAAAAAATGGTATTTTTCCTACAAAATAATTATTTTTATTTGAAAATTAATCTACTGGTTTAAAAATTCATGTTTTTGTTTGAAAATTCATGTGTTTTAGTTAAATATTAATAATCTAATTATTTTGCTATCTTGGAACTCGAACTTTCCCAAAAAATTTTTTTAAATCCTGCAAAAGTAAAAAAATTACCTTAAAATTAAAAAAAAAAATTATTTATTTAAAACCTTTCAAAATGCTTAAAAAGCTTATAAATTAATTCCAAATTAATAATTGTTCAATTGCTATTTATTATTCAAATTTTTTCAAAAATCTTTTTAAATATTCTCTTAAAATTAATTTTTCAAAACAAAAAATCCTTTGAAATTTTCCCAGCAAAGTTAAGAAATTTTTTTATTTTCTGAAAATCTTTAAAAATCAATAAAAAGCTTCAAAATTTTATTTCGAAATCTTTAAAAACCTAAATTCAGTTTTTTATTCTTCGAAATCCTTTCCAGTTTTGAATTAAGTTTGGATCTTCTCAATAAAACTGGTAAATATCTCTTAAACTAACTCAATTTTTTTTCTAAATTGATAATTGTTCAACTGTTATTTATGCATCAAAATTCAATAATTTCACTTACATATTAAAAATTTGTTAAATAGAATAATTAAAAGCGTAACGTACAAAGTTTTAAATTTACACTGAAATATTAACGATTCAAGGCTTTCTATTTCAAATAATTCAGCTTGAAATTGTTTGCTTTTAAATATTTGATTTATATTTGCTCATTTTAAATGAAAAGTAAAATATTGCTAAATATTCGAAAAAAAGTCTTCCTTAATTAAAAAATTTCAAATTAAATCGGTTAAAAATGGAATATTTTAGATTGAAACAATATTTGAATAGGATTCCAAATTGAATAAGAGCGTTTAATTTTTTTAATTATTTTTACAACAAGTAGATTTTTACAAACAAGTAAAAAAAATATTAATAAATAGTCATACAAATTTTTGAATTGTAGCAACTTGTACTTTATTGTTAATATTTTTACTTTTCTACAAGAAAATATAAGAAAAAAATAGCTAATTGTATTTAACTGTATTTTTTTGTTAAATTTTGTACGTTTTTTACAGAAAAGTACATGTTTCAAAAAAAATTACAGTTGTAGAAATGTTGTACTTTCTTGTAAAAATTTTTTTTTCCAGGGTTCATATTGAACTTATTAGAAGTTTTTCGTTTTAATAAGGAAACTTCTGTTAATCATATACGACGTTTTCAAATCATATAAGATTTTCTGTAAAATCTACAAAAAAATATTGGAATTTTTCAAGGAATCTGTATTATCATCAGAGAATAACAGAAATTGTTAACGTCTTCTCAGACTAGATGGAGTTATGAATTACAAATTATTTTTAATTATTTTTTTCTGAAAAACGATCTCCTTTCGCTCCGACCGGCAATCGGAAATTCTGTGGTTCGATTCCCAGCGGAGCGAAAGGAGAAGATCTTTTTTCGGAAAAAAATTAATTTAAAATAATTTTTAATTCATGACTCTATCTAGTCTGAGAAGACGTTACAAATTTATGTTATTCTCTGATGATAATACAGATTCCTTGATCAATTTTATTTGTACCACCTAGCAAAATAATGCGTGTATTTTCTGAAAAAAGTTCCTTCTCTCCATCTCTCTCGTGGCTTAGTGGAAAAGCACCCGACCGGCAATCGGAACTTCTGTTGTTCGATTCCCAGCGGAGCGAAGGCAGAAGATCTTTTTTCAGAAAAAATTAATTAAAAATGTTGGAAAATGAACAGATTTTTTTCTAATGAAAGGGTTAGTGCGGTCATAGCGCGCACAATGTTCTAGTTGAAGTGAATTTAAAATTAAAATTTAAAAAATTAATCAAGAGTAATTTTCAGAGAAAAATATATTTATTCAGGAATTTTATACAGTTTTGATATTCACATTAATTTTTTCAATAAATATTACTGATTTGGTGGTGGCCTAGGCGCGGGAGGTCCATTGGGTCTAGGTGTATTGGCGGGTTCAGTAGTATCAACAACAACAAATATGACGCCATCCACTATTACATCACGTCGAACAGGACGAACAGACTCTTGGCGTGGTTGTTCAACCCGATGTGGTTGTGGTCGAAGATTATAAATATTATTTGTTGTTTCAGGTTTTTGATACAACTCTGCACCTAATTTTATAAAAATAAAATCTTTAAAAGTTCATAATTTAGAATAACTTTCAAAATTAAATATTTTAAACTTGTGTATTCTCTTCCCAAAGATTTTGCCAGATTTTCATTTTCTCTTCGGGAATACTTTCTCTTCTGGCATATTTTATCTTCCGGCATATTTTCTCTTCTGGCATATTTTCTCTTCTGGCATATTTTCTCTTCCGGCATATTTTCTCTTCTGGCATATTTTCTCTTCTGGCATATTTTTCTCTTCCGGCATATTTTTTCTTCCGCAGAGAGGAGCGTTCAACTCTTATTTTTCTATTCCGGCATAGTTTTCCGAACATAAATTTGTATGCTTATTAGAATTAACCTTGAATTCTTTGGAATTCATCAGAAATTCTTTGGAATTGTTTAGAATCCCTCCGAAAGGGGAATTTCGTTGATGATGAAATATGACGGAAGAGAAAATTAAAGTCCGGCAAAATATGCCTGAAGAGAAAAATAAAATCCGGTTTTTTTTTGCCGGAAGGAAATACTCGACCTATTTTAGAACTAAAGGCCTTTTAAGTTAAAAATAATTCAAAAACTTTAAATTCAACAATTACAACGTGCAGTTCTGAAATTTTAAATAAAAGATCGAAGGTAATTTTTATTTCCGTTAAAAAATAAACAATTTAAACATTCATTTTTAAACAAATTATTAAATATTGCGTTTTAAAAATTAATAAATTGAAAACATTCCAAAACAAACAATTTTAGATTAGGTAAAATTTTTAACAAGGAACTCTCCAAATTAAATGATTTTCGATTAAAATTTCGAAAATAGGAAAATTTCAAAATAATAAAAATTTAATATTTTCAGACTAGAATTTTTAAAATTGGATCATTTGATATTCAAAGGAATGGAAATTGTATTATTTCTAATTAAAAGCGTTCAAAATTGAAATTTGACATTGAAAACTAAATTGAATGTTTCAAAGTTTTCAAAGCTTTTGAAATTCTATAATTTTAAATTGTTATCACATACAAAAATTATTATTTAACATTAAAATTTATTAGACAAATTTTTCTCATATAAAAGAAATTAAAAGACATTTTCACCATTCAAAATGAAAAAAAAATCAATTAAATACTTATCTAATTAAATTATTCTGAAAAAACGTTCAAAATAACAAGTAATTTTTAATGGGAAAATTAGAAATGAAAAATTGTCAACTTTTTAATGTTACAAAATTTTAGTAAAAATTTGAGTAAGTTGGAGAGATAGTTAAAAGAGTTTTTAAAAAAATCAAAAATAATTAAAAACTTGAAAATATTTCCAAAAATTTTAAACCCAATATAGATTTTGAACTTTTTTGATTTTAAATGAAAAATTTCAAGATTATAAGAAAATGTCTAAAGATTTCTGGGAAAAATTAAACTGATATTTTATTTTCGAACATTATTTTAAGAGAATATTTAAAGATATTCCCAAAATATTGTCCAAATAAAAACTGAAATATTAAAATGCAATTTTCTAAATTTTATTAATTTTTAAAAAAATTTCAAAAAAAATCGAATCATTTTAAAAGATATTTAGAAGGTTCAGAAGTTTTAAAAATGTTCAAAAATAATTCAAAATTTGAAAAGATTTTAAAAAATTGAAATATAACGTAAATTTTTAAAGCTTTCGAAAGAAATTTCAAAGCTTTTTAAGAATTTTAAAAGGTTTAAATAAAAAATAAAAAATAGAAACTAAAAGATTTCTTAAGATTCCTAGAAAAATTTGAAATGGCTATTTATTTTGAAAAATTAATTTTTTAAGATAAATAGAAAAATATCTAAACATTTCAAAAGATTTCTAAAAATATTATAAAATTATTTTAATATAAATTTATAATATATTATAAAATATTCGAACTAGAAAATTCCCGAATTTAAACAATTAAAATTTTGTTATAAATATGATTTATTGATTAAAAACACAATAATCAAATATAGTTATAGAATTTTTTTAATATTTCAAGTTTCCAAAATTATTGCTTGAATTTAAAATCACAATAACTGAAAAAAATTACATCCAGAAATATATTGTTTTCAATGATTTTCATTTTGAATTAAAACAATAATTGTAGAAACTTTAAATAGTAAAAATATATATATATTTTTTTTTTGATAAAAATATTTGATTATTTTACATATGTTTGTGGTTAATGTTAATTATTTTTTGTTTGAAAAATTGACCATTTGGTTACAAATTCTTTTTTGTAGTTTAAAAATTCAACAATCTGGTTAAAAATGTATGTCTTTTGGTAGAAAATTATTATTCTTTTATTTAACCAAACTATTTTTTTTAATTTCCTATTAAAAAAATTTGCGTTATTAAATAAAAAACATTAAACAAAACGGGTTAAAAATAATTTATGATTTAAAGTATTAAAAAATTATTGATCGGTATACTTACACTTGAAATTAAGAAAAATTACTGTAAGAAGAAGAATCCTAATGGCAATTTTCATTTTTTTGTAAATAAAGATACTAATATAAAGATCTTAAAACTGATTTTTAAGAAAAAAGAAAAATTAACTTAAAATGTTTTGGACCGTCTTTTCAACTGAATTTATACTATTTGATATCTTTTGACGCAAATACAGGGCAGAGATAACAAATTTAATTATATTTAAAAAAATTAAAATCATCTGTTTAAATATTTATTAAATTTATCATCACAAAGATATAAAAAAAAGTTGCTGGCTTATGAATAGGAATAATATAAAAAATTGGATGGGAGAGATCTCTTGTAAATTTAATTTTCCTGAATTTATACCAAAAAAAATCAAATTCGAAAAAAAAATTTAACTGTAGAGATATTTGAACACGAAATTTTTAATTATATTATCATTACATTTTGAAAAGTAGTGAGATCTTAATTTATTCAAAAAACATCCATTTCGCTGAAAATTTTTATTTCTATATTATTATTTATAAATCTGCTGATTCTTGATAATTTTTGTTTAAATTATGCAGCAGGTGTTATAACGTAATTATTCGTAAAAGATAGATTTTTTTATTGGGAAACCTTTAAAAGTGTCAATAAATGTTGTAAGAAAGAACGTTAAAAAATAATAAAAAAAATATCTTAAAAATCGTATAAAACATAACAGACCATTGTTATAACGATTTTTAATTACTTTTTTCAAATTAGGCATTTTTTATTATGAAAAATCGGTGAATTTATTTATAAAAATGGTTTATAGTAATGGAAAATTTTGATGATCAGGAAAATATTTCATGTAAAGGCGTTTAAAATTGAGCAATATTTGTTAACTTGTTTTTGTGAAATTTTTATTTGGCAAAAATGTTTGTCAAATATTTGAAATATTTGAAATTACAATAGTCTGGCATTCATTATTTTTTCAAATGACGCAATTTAAAATAGCGTCATCTAAATATACAATGACGTTGACGATAGAATCTCAGTTTTAAATTTAAAATTTGATAAAATTATAAGGTCACATTTAAGCAATCAAAGTGTCGGCTGTTCAAATATGACAAAATCTCAGTTAAAGTAGGAAAAAATGAATGTTTAGAATTTGCAATCAGAAAAAGTTTTATTATTTCATTTTTAATTTTAAAAATTGACATACAATTAAAAATTATGCAGCTTTGAAATTTTATCATTAAATCAATTCAATTTGGAAGATTTGGAATTGCAGATTCTTGTACATCTTCAAAAATGCACTTTAACCAAAAAAGTTAAAAATTAGGTATCTTTAAGTATATACATATCTTGAAAATTGAACAATTTTTTATTTACAAAATTAAATAATTTTCTATTTTGAAACTTCAAAATTGAACTATTTATAATATAATCTTCAATTTCAAATCTTCAAAATTTAATTATTCTAATATAATTTTCAATTGTAAATCTTCAAAATAGAAGACTTTCAAATTTCTGATCGTTAAAATTTAAAAATTTTCCATTAAAAATTTAAAAAATTGAACTATTAAAAAAAAAATTTATTTTAAAAATTGACATACAATTAAAAATGATGCATCTTTTAAATTTTACCATTAAACATTCGTTAATTCTGATGATTTATGTTTCAAATTTCTTCAGTTTGGAAGATTTGGAATTGAAGATTCTTGTAAATCTTCAAAAATGAATTTTAACAAAAAAAGTTTGAAATTAGGTATCTTTAAGTCTTTACATATCTTGAAAATTCAACAATTTTTTATTTACAAAATTAAATAATTTTCTATTTTAAATCTTCAAAATTGAAATATTTTAATATAATTTTCAATTGTAAATCTTCAAAATAGAAGAATATCAAATTGCTGATCGTTAAAATTGAAGAATTTTCCATTTAAAATTTCAAAAATTGAACTATTCAAAACAAAATTTAATTTTGAAAATTGACATACATTTGAAAAGTATGCAGCTTTTAAATTTTATCATTAAACATTCGTTAATTCTGATAATTTACGTTTCAAATTTCTTCAGTTTCGAAGATTTGGAATTGAAGATTCTCGTAAATCTTCAAAAATGAATTTAAAAAAAAAGTTCAAAACTAGGTACTTTAATTCTTTACATATCTTGAAAATTTAACAATTTTCAATTTTTTATTCACAAAATTAAATAATTTTGTATTTTGAAACTTCAAAATTGAACTATTTATAATATAATCTTCAAAACTGAACTATTCTAATATAATTTTCAATGGTAAATCTTCAAAATAGAAGAATTTCAAATTGCTGATCGTTAAAATTGAAGAATTTTCCATT